>ML799596.1:256935-281886 GCA_009831015.1 Picea engelmannii
AAAAATATTCATTGAGAGAAGCATTAAATTAAAAGAAGGCCCCATGCATGCACTTCAGGAGGAACCCATTGCAAATCCACCGGTTTTGGTTAATGTAGACCTTTCAGATTCAGATCAAGATTTCAGTTCAGATAATATTTTATATTTTTATTGGGAAACAAGTGACTTAGATGAGAATTTCATGACATATATGACACTAAGACCATTTTGGGCATAACATAATCTATAGGCAGCAAGAGATTTAGTGGGTAATTCAGCAAATACATGGAGGACTAGATCTAAATTCTAGGGTTCTCCACAAGCACTCTCTGCTATCGATCCTTTGTTTCTCATTCATTTATACATGTTATCCACATCATATCCTCAATATTATCCATTGGTTGTAGGAAACCCCTATTGAGAGGTTGTTATGGATGAGGAATATGATTCCCTCATCCAGAATAAAACTTGGGAGTTGGTTCCACTTCCTCTTGGTAGGAATATTGTTTCATGTAGATGGATATATTGGACTAATATGGAGGTAGGTGGGATAATACATGATTGGGTTATTACACTGCAATATTTTCCATCAGTGTATCAAGTTGTACACATCTTCACCAAGTCCTTCACAAAGTAGTGGTTCAGAGACTTACTAGGACACTTGGGAGTGGTGGAGACTTTAGAGTAGACTTCTTAGTCTTATTATCAACATATTCTTTTGAGAGCGAGGGGGGGGGGGGGGGGGGGGNTTGGGGGTTCCCATGATTTTTCCCCTCTTTCCTCACTTCATGAGCATTTTTCTTTTACTTGGGTAACTAATATGGCACCATTTTGGTCAGGACCCAATTTTGTTTGCATTATTTTCACCCAGTTAGGATTATGGGGGGATGTTAGAGAATATTTTACATTCCCTTAGCATTAGTATCTCATATAGGTACTTTATAGCTTGGTGGTATGAGTCTAATGGTAAAAGTTTGACTAATTGTGATCAAGTGATCCATATAAGGAGCACTCTATCCCTAGATTTAAGGGGGAATCTATTTGTTTAGCTAGTGAAAGAACTTTACTTTGATTTTCCTTTCTGTTAGGACTTTAGAAAGATCATTTCTCTACTTTTTTATATTTTTGCTATTTTTTAGAGATTGCATGGCTAATTAGGGAATCTAAACTCCAAGTTAAGCCAAACTAGGTTCATGCATCACATGTACAATTTGAATTGCTTCCTTTATAATTTGAATTTCCTTATGTACTCTAACTTTAGATTCGGTTTGTAATTAATGAGAATTTAGTTGTGTACTCCAAGATTTTTCTCTTCTAATTCTGTCCTTTCTTTCTCACTTGCAAAATTGCTAAGATTATTTATATTCATTAAATTTCTAGATCTCTTTAATCTCTTGCAGGTGATCATCAAATTTTACATGGTATCAGAGAAATTTGGAATCTAGGAGGAGCATACTTTTTTGTAGGAATAAGACACATCAAGAGCATCCATAGAAGATAAGATGGATCAACCCCAACATGTTATTATTAATCCATTTAACTACCAGTGTGGAATTATGAGGAAATTATTCTCTTGAGAAGGTTATTTATAGGATTACTATGGGATAGGAACCTGAAACAAACTATGTAGTGGAGAAATCAAAGTACTTTAACATGATGGATGAGGCCTTTGGCTTGTTGTGCCTTCCAATGTTTCTAGATCTTCATTTTCATATTGCATCTACTAAAAAACTGAATGAAGTGTGTGTGTGTGTGTGTGTGTTTGCACATGCACTTTCTAATGATTTATGGTGAGGAGAGATGCTTTATATTTTTGTTGCATATGTCGTTTATTCATGCAATGACCATCTATTTGGTATGTTCATCATTACATATTTGTAAAAACATCATAGTTTCATGGGTGTTGTGATGTCTTACATTGTTATTATAGCATCTTGTAGCACCTCATACCTACACGATGAAAAGGCTAGCATAAATAATAAAACACACAAAGGAATTTCAACGCATAGGACATAAATCATTTCACAAGTGCTTACTACATTATGATTGGTGTGTTTTTTACTATTATTCTCACTGGCATTTGATTCAAAGGAGAATTGTGACTAACCTTCTTTGCATAAGAAGAAATGTTATAAATTACATAAATCATATCCTAAGTGTTTATTGCATTATGATATTGGTGTGTTTTTTACTATTATACCTACTAGCATTGATTGAAAGGAGAATTGTGACTAATCTACTTTGCATAAGAAGAATTGTTATAAATGACACATATCATACAACATTTGTTTACCTGAGCATACTTCATTGGTTTTCCATATGGTATTGAGTGTTAAGATTGGATGGTAATGGAACATGCATTTGGCACTTGGGATTTGACTTTGCAAGTTCATATTGTATAATCATTTGGTTTAAGGACTCAAATGTGAAATAGGAGTGAATTACATTCATAGAGTATTGTCTTAGAATCAACACTTGAATGGTGTACGTATATGTGTTAGGGTCCTAACCTCCCTAAATCCCTAAGTAGATATATTACTATGTATTATTATGTGTGGACGCCATCATTAGTAAATAAGGCATGTGTAGTAGTGTGAAAACAATTATTGTAAGAAGGCTTACTAGAAGGTTTCACATACTATAAAGTTTCTTCTCTAGAATGTTCTTAGGGGATAATAAGTACTATATCAAGATGTAGAAACATTGTAAAATATTTCTTAGAAATCATTTGTAATATGAGCTTTGCTCTATTGGAGGTTCCCCCTCTAAGAGGCAAGTGAACATTGCTTCCATATCAATAAAGGTTTAATATTTTGGTTCATATTGTCCCTTGTGTTTGAAATTCTATTTATTTTTTCAATATACTTGAGTAATATCTATATTTTTTTCTCTGAATATTTCTATTTGGCACATCGCAAGTGGTACTAGAGCACTTTCTTGGCACAATTTTTAGAGAATTGTTTTTAGGCTAGAGACGTGCTCCAACATCTCTAAATAACACAAAGATATGTCATTAAGCTAGTAAACTATGGTCGGGGAAGCATACACACAAGAAATATAGAAGGTTTCACCTAGTTGTAAACACTTATAACCCTTGTTGGTACCCATTCAAGTAGTATCACAACATAAAACACATGTATACGAAATTCATTTCTATGTACCCTTAGGTATATCGAAAGTTATCTAGGTGTCTTGAAACCAACCTTAGATAAGCCGCATGACCGTTGTAGTGGCACCGATAAAAACACTCATGAAGATTACCCTCTAGTACTTGGGTAATCAAGTAGTATGGCTAAAGGTGTGGTCAAACCTTGTTAGTTAGAGCCCTAAGAAATTGGGTCAACTAATACCATTGGACCCCACAAGTATATCAAAGACCTACAGCACAAGGTAATCCCTTTTCCTTAGGACCCTTGAATCTCTACTTCTTGTTGTCAGCCCAAAAAAATTCTACAACAAGGGACTGTGTTTAAATTTTAAACATTCAAGTCACTGGAAACCTTACTTATTTCTTCTAGTTTATAAAATGCCTACCTAATCTTCAATATTAATAATTTGAACATTATATCATTGCAGTATTCTTTGGATGGGAGTAAAACTTCGTAGGAGTAAAAAAAAAGTACAAAGTGGACTCACCAACACCCTTATTTGTGACGTATCTCAATAAAATCCTTGTGTCGTGGTGTTCATAGTGGTCCCCCTCTTCCATAAGACTTTTTTTATATGGACCCACTTGCTCCATTACTGGTTTCCTATCTCAATAACTCCAAAAATTTGCACTTATCACATTCATACAACTCTCTGTTAATTATTTTTGTGTGGACATGATAGCCCCATTACACTACACCCATATCCCTAGCCCCTCCCTCCAATCACCTTTTTTCTTGTACACACCATTTAGATGGAAACTTAAAAACAAGAGTATGGAAACCATTTTGATAACTTGGAAAAGTTATGTGTCAACTTGCAAACCAAGTTTAAACAAGATCAAAATTTTATCAATCAAAACTTTGCTACAATTAATGACCAACTTGCTACAGTTAATTCCAAGCTCACCAAACTTGACAAAGTACTTGAATAGTTGTCTAATATTTTTGCTAAATTCACGACCACTCACTCTGAAAAAAATCCCTGCCCCCAAGAAGGAGTTGAATCATCCCATTCCATGGGGTTTCGCTCTATCATAGATCAAAACTATGATAAAATTATTGACCAACTTGCTACAGTTAATGGCAAGATCACCAAATTGGACAAAGTACCTAAATAGTTGCCTGACGTTTTTTCTAAATTTGCATACACTCACTCCCAGGAATATCCCTTCCCCCAAGAGGGATTTGAATCATCTCATTCCATGGGGTTTCACTCTAACACCTTTGTTCATGATATGTTCCTTTGTAAAGTGGATGTGAATAAATTTGATGGCTCCAACCTCACTGGATAGGTCACTCAAATGGAACACTATTTTTCACTATATGGCATCACCAATGAATTAATGAAACTTTGTCATTGTTTTGTATTTATACCCCAAGCAGTGGAAATCGTTTAAACCTAATACTCATCATTTTGGTTTCTTTACCAAGCTTATATAATCGACTACATTTGAAGACTACACATATGATTTTTGGAAACTTACTTTCTACACTAAATATATCTCTAATACTTTTTTCTAAGAATGCTTTAATAATGTTCTGAAGGAATAAATTCATGTTCAATTATTAATGGTTCTCCCTACCACTTGGCTCGAATCCACTCAATGAGCTAGGGAATCACAATAGGTGTTGATTTCTCTAATAAAAAAACTATCATTTATTCCCCATCCCTATTCCACCAATCCCTCTCCTCCCTCTCCTCCTATAAATATCCACAAATTAACCTATGTTGAAATAGAAGAACATCAACTTAAAGTCCTTCACTACAATTGTGATGAAAAATATTTTCTTGGGAACAAATGTAAGGAGAAGAAACATTTTATGGCCATTTCTGAGGATATTTCAGAAATGATGGTGATTATCTTCCTCAAGAACCTCTACTTCATCCAGATGATGGAATTCCTTCCTCTTATCAACCATATGTGGAACCCCAAATCTCCTTACATGCATTGACTAGAATTCTAGCTCCCCAAACCATTAAATTAATTGGCTACATCTAGCATCGTAAATTCATTATCCTAGTTGAAAGTATTAGAACCCATAACTTTATTCACCAATGGGTTTCCAAATATACACATTGCTATATCCATGCAATGAAAAAATTCCATATCATGATTGATAATGGAGGTTCCATGAAATAGGCAGGTTGTGAAAATGCGCACTTTCAAATTGGTGATTATTATTTGAAAT
Source organism: Picea engelmannii (assembly GCA_009831015.1). Taxonomy (NCBI): domain Eukaryota; kingdom Viridiplantae; phylum Streptophyta; class Pinopsida; order Pinales; family Pinaceae; genus Picea; species Picea engelmannii. Next base: position 262,254 of record ML799596.1, read on the forward strand.
CCCACATGTTTGGCATTGAAATGGGTGGTTGTGACATTTTTTTGAGTGTTGAATGTTACGCACATTAGGCCCCATTACTATGGATTTCAAGTATTTATACATGAGCTTCTAGAAATCTAGGCATCGCTACACTTTCCAAGGAATCACGATAGCTTCTCCCAATATTGTTAGCTCACATCATATGTAAAAACTCCTTAAAAAGTGTCATTCTAGAATTATTTCTCCATTCCATGTTATTCAAGCCTTTGTGACCCCTTCGCAACCCATTCATTTTGATATGCAGTTTATCTTATCCAAACATCAATCAATTTTTGAAACCCCCCAAGGCCTTCCTCCCTCCCATGGTTCACATAATCATTATATTCCACTCATACCTGGTATCCTCCCACCTAATGTTTTCCCTTATTTCCACCCATTTTCTTAGAAAATTGAAATTGAAAATATTGTTCAAGAATTGTTAATTGTGGGTGTCATCCTCCCTAGTACCAGAACTTATTCCTCCCCTATTTCCATGGTACTAAAAAACTAAGTCACTTGGTGCATGTGTCCTAATTTTCACGCTCTCAACTGAATCACCATAAATAAAACATTTCCCATTTCAGTCATTGATGATATTTTGGATGAACTTGAAGGTGCTCAATCTTTAACCAAACTTGATCTTCGTTTAGGCTATCACCAAATTCATATGAAAGAGGAAAATATTCCCAAAACTACTTTTCTCACTCATGAATGCTATTATGAGTTCTTAGTGGTGCCCCTTGGCCTTTCTAATGCACCTTTCACCTTCCAAAGTCTCATGAATCACATCTTTCAACCATTTCTATGTCATTTTGTCCTTGTCTTTTTTTATGACATCCTAAGCTACAACAAAACTTGGTAGGCCCATGTAACCCATGTAGACCAAGTATTACAACTACTTTCTCATCATCAACTCTTTCGCAGGAGGTCTAAAATGTTCCTTTGGTGTCTCTAAAGTCAAATATTTGGTCCATATTGTTAGTAAGGATGGTGTATGAGTGGAATCAAAGAAAATTGAAGCATTGAAGGATTGGACCCATCCTATGACTCTTAAAATTTTGCAATATTTGATTGGTCTAGCAGGGTACTATAGAAATATTGTCCAGAACTATGGAAAAAAAAATTCCCCTCACTTCCTTAATAAAAATGATTTTAGTTGGAATGAAGTTTCACATCAATCCTTCCAATATTTGAGATATGCTATGTGAATAAATCTAGTACTTTCTCTGCGTAGCTTCAATAAGATTTTTTTTCTAGAATGTCATGCCTTGGGAAAATGCATAGGTGAAATTCTCATACAATAAGGTAGACCATTGGCATTTACTAGTAAACAACTTTGTGAGAACCACTTGGGAAAATCCACCTATGAAAAAAAACAATTGGTCATTTTGCATGATGTGGATATCTGGCATCCCTACTTGGTTGGGAAATGTTTCCAAATTAAAAATAATCATCATAGAATCAAGTACCTTTTTGAGAAAAGGATTTCATCCCTGGAACAAAAAAATGGATTACAAAAATGTTAGGATATTATTATGAGATCATTTATAAGAAGGGAAAGGGGAATGTGGTAACTGATGCTCTTTGTAGAAAATTTGAAGAGGAAGGGTCCCTCTTTTCACCTTCCTTCATTGTCCCTGATTGGGTGAATGAAGTCTGAAATAAATATTTCATGATCCCAATATTTTCATACTAATCCAACAACTTCAACATGATTCTAATGCATATTCAATCTATACTTGGCATAATGATTAGTTGTGTATAAAGGGTGTACATATTTGATCAATCTGTCCAATTTTAAATCAACTGTGATATATGAATTCCATGAATCACCGATAGTAGGTCACTTTGTATTTCATAAAACATATGAGTGGATCAAACATTCATTCTTTTTGGAAGGCATGAAGAAGGACATATGCAATTTTTTGGTTGAATGCAATCTTGTCAATGACACAAGGGAGAACAATCAAAACTATGGGTGCACCACAACCTTTACCTATTCTTATTTATGTATGGACAAACATTTATATGGACTTCATAGTGGGGTTACCCATATTTGGAAATAAATCAATAATTATGGTTGTGGTTGATTTCCTTTATAAATATGCTCATTTTGTGCCCTCCAACACCCCTTTGAAGCTTCCATGATGGCTCAAGTCTTCATGAATAACATCTTCAAAATACACGGTATGGCAAAATCTATTGTCATGAACCATGATCCCATGTTCACTAGTAACTTCTAGCAAGAATTATTCAGGCTCTAAGGCACTGTCATAACATAATTTGACACCTTCTATGCTCATGATTGGCCTCAGTTACATCCTTGTTCCTATTTGCAGGAGAAAAAATCCCCTTTTTCCTCCCTAAAAACATATTGAAAATCTCATTTTCCAATATGTACGGGACTCTCCTTAAAGAAACTCATGTGCATACACGCCTTTCTAGTTAGCAACCCATGTACATGTTTAACTGACTCAAAAAATATATAATTCTTGATGTTTCAGGCAGATTTGATGTGTTCCCTAGGTTCCCAACCTCCTATAGCATGTGCATAACTACTCCAACTAACAAAAGGGAGTATAAAAGAAAGCCTTGGGATGGAGGAAAGGCATCATGAAATAGATGTAGCCTTATGTTGGAATTTTCATTATAGCCCTACAAGCCCCTATTTCCCTATATTTTTTACATTGTCTTCCCCCCCTAAAAATCCTTGTTTTCAAGATTTTTGCTCCTCTTTATCCCATCAAGAAGAAATCCAATTCTTCCTTGGACCCGTCGGGACACAAAACTTTGCAGGTATTCTTTTTCATCTCAAGCCTTGGGTAGATGAACTTGGAGCCTTGTTCTAGGATCATTCTACAGTGGTTATAGGTTGTAACCAACCCTTTTTGTTGTTATCAATAAAAGAAATCTCGTTCTCATTCGATTCTTTGTGTTAATTCACAATTTTAATGATATTATGTGTATCTTATCTTGAATCTAACATAAATTTGAATTGAATATATTTAGTTAGTTAGAATATAACTAATTTATTGCAGTTGCATACTTCTTTGGTTTAAGGACTTGCAGAAGATTGTTGTCAAGGATTTTGGGAGAGAAATACCTCAAATGATATCTAATTCAAATGTAGGGTTCCAGGTATGTTCCTCTTGCTTTCTTCTAAAAGTTAGTTACTACAAGTAGTTATTTCCAATTGATTGTTTATTTATAGGTTGAGAGGAGTCTTTTAAGGGAATTGATCTATTATGGCCCTGACCCAAATCCATAGGACTTAGATTTCTATAACATAACCGACGACCATACTGAGGAATTCTCCCTTTTTGTGTCGTTAGGGGTGCTTTATTTTAGAATTTATTTTGAAGTTTTTTCTGTTCTTTAATCCTTTTGTTAGCCTTCTCTAGATTCATACAATCCTTTTTGTGTCTTCCAGACCCTCCTCTCTTAGCTAGAGAGGATTATTAAGGGTTTACGAGGGTTTCTACTAGTACAGTCACATACATATGAGAGTTTATCTAGTTACAATCACATACATACACTAATTGTCCATTGGACAGTAGCATATGTGTTTTGTGAGGGAGTTTTTTGGGCTTTTTCCAGACTTCTGAAAGTAGGGGTTGTGACTTTGTGGGATATTCTTGGGTCCTACTAGGTCTTTGGAGTAGTTTTTGTGTTTCAAAATTAGTTTCCTTTGCTTGAAATATTATAAGAAAAGTTCAAAAATATTTTACAACTTTCTTGTTTAATCAAGGTTGTTTTTTAACTTTATATGGTTTAAGGTTTTAGAAAGATCTGTTGGGTGTTTGTTACACTTTGTTACCTATTCCTGCATTGTTCTTAGGGTGTCTAGTCATCTGGTTGAGATATTTCTTCCATTTTCCTTCTTATTTTCTTGATTTGTATAAATTAAAAGTGTAAGAGTGTGTGTTTGTGAATTTTCCTCCTTGCCCTTTTGCATTACATCTGAAAAATAAAAGTTCATCATACACATGGTTTTTCTCTGATTTTACTATTGTACTTTTTTAAGAAAAAAAATACACACACACACACAAACACACACACATAAGAATTCAAATCTTGTTAGTTGCATATTAAACTTGCATTAGTAAATGCATTGCATCTAAAAGAAAAATTGCATTCTTTGCATACAAGAAAGAAAGAGTTTGTTTTTGTTAAATTTTGAAGCGTTATTTACACTCTCATTTTTCAGTGAAGAACTCCATTGTTGCATTTGTGTTCTTAATTTTTTTTTCTATTGATTCCATCAAAACAATCATTTAGTTTCACTCCACAACCTTTTTTGATTAAATAATAGTCTATAAAATTAACGCTAACTAAAATTGATTAGACATTTTCATTTTATTAGGGTAAACAAACAAGTTTTGGTTAGGGCCTTAGTTTAGGTTGGATAGTTAATTTCTCTAGGGAAAAAAATAAACTTAGGAGTCTGAGCTAGGGAGCTCAAGACCCAATTATGATATAAGTTTGGTCGGGAAACTCCTCTCACATAGGAGTCAAACATGAGGTTGTGTGAGGAAGAGCCAAGAAGATAACCCCTCTAAATATTGACCAAGCATTGTGGAAAGATAGTATTTTGGGGGTTTTTTTAGTACCCATACCTCCCTAAGAGGTGGTGATTTCAAGGCTTTGGGATTTTTTACCTTGCCCATACATTCGATCTTAACTATTGATTTTTCCCTCGGACGTTGACTGCGAGTTGGTGACCTTAGTTGATTTTCATAGGAATATCAGAGGTGACTACGGGGGGTTTCCCGTGGTACCTAGTGTGGAATTTGTATCACACTTCTTAGTACTACTAGAGGATACCCCACGAAGCATGGATACTTTCACTAGATAAGGCTGGTTAGTGGAGGTCGAGGTAACTGCTTCTCACTCCTTCGTTTGTTGGTCCACAAGACTTAATCAACCCGTGCCTTCGTCTGGAAGTTCATTTTTTCCTTACTTTGTTAATATTGAGGTCTCAAAAGATAATCCACTTGATTCAGGATATTGGAAAGGTTTTTTGTGATTTTTTTTACTCTTAGGGCCTTTTTTAGTGGTGTGTTTTGTGATTGTATATTCCCTAGGAAGGTGTGGGTAGTCACCTAGAGCTAGCAGCTGAAAGTGGTTGACCAACCACCTCATCGATCAAGGAGACTTCAAGGCCTTCAGGAGAAAGAATAAGTAGAGTACAATTCTCCACCTCCTCCTCTTAGGTGTAGACTTGACCAATATAGCACTTTCATACCGACTGGTCCAGTGAAGATCATAAATATGGAACCTGCAGAAACTAACACTTTTTCTCTGGAGGTTGTCACCATATCAGATCTTGGAGTAGAGGATTCCGTTCAGCCTTTTAACCCTCCATTAAATAGGCCTCGTGATCCATTTGTTTTTCTTATTCCATCTCCTGAGTCAAACTTCACTAATAGTAGACCTCTTTAGTGGGTCATTGATCCAGGGGATCAAATTATGCTCAAAAATAAAAGTTCTCGGAATCACTTCAAAATGGACACATGTGTAGGCCTCATCCTCACAAACCCAACACAACTTGAATGGGCTCAAACGGACATCATATGACCAAGATATCATGTTTTGTTCATTATTCCAGAAAGGAAAAATTTAGCTAATTGTACAGTCTGTATAGTCCGTACAGTGGTGACGTGGAAGGGTACATAACCACACATGGCAGGTGACATTCCATGGTCGTACATGTGAAGTGGCATGGTCATACAGGCTTGGTGGCAGACAAGTGGATGAATCTAGTGTTGATATGTGTCATTATTTTGGCAAGTGGTATGGTGCCATGTGGCCCAATCGTGGGCTGCCATGTGGCACCCCTCCTGTTTAGCTGGCATGTGAAAAAAAATTTGTGACTCCATAGGAGTCAAACCCGCAACCTCCAGGCGGGGGTAATGATTTGGCAAGGCCCAGGATACTAGCCCACCCGTGGATGTTAATTAACTCTATAGTCGACATTTAATTATTTGAATTGAAATTGTGGTATAGTCGGTGAAGAATAGGGTCGAGGCTTATCCCTAGCCCCCGGTCCAAACCCCGGTCCATACCACCATACAACCCTTTCCATTAAAATTTAGCACATGCAGAATGTACAACAAAGGTTTATCCCTTAGGCTATAGCATACCATACCTCCAGTCCACATAACCATTGGCGCACAATTGTTAGAACCTAGCCCCTGGTCACTACAGTGGATTCCCTACGAACCTAACTTTTGGCATGGGAATTTTCCACTAGTGTTTAGTCCGGAAGGTGCGAATCCTTTGCCACATGACAAAAGGCATGAATTTTGGGCATAGTTAATCCATGAGGGTCAAGTTATGCACTGGGACGTGGCCACATGCCCCCCATGCGACCAACACCTCTGCCCAAAGGGGCGCTAAACTCGTTAATTGTTTGACAGATTGCCCAGAATTGTAGACTGCACATGGGTGCTGGGTTTTTTGCCTAGGAAAACTGCATGATCCAGGTTGGTCAATCACAGGTGCAATTTGGCGAGTAGGTACAACAAGCTTGAAGGGGAAAACTTCCAGGAGGTGTAACTTCTTCAATTTTTTGCCAAACCAGGTGCCAAAAAATCCTAGCTAGGGTTTTTGGACGTTTTGGAGCCATTGGAGCCATCTATTTTGTATTTTGAGCATTGTAAGAGAACATTTTAAGAATAATTAAAATTATCCAAGGGAAGATGGACCAGGAGATGTAGCTCAAGAGAGGGGTGAATTCCTTTATCATTTTATGTGTTATCTGTTCATTATTGATGGTTTTTATATGTTTGATATGCTACTCATGATTAAGTAAAAACTCATTAAATTTATGTGTTAGTAACTTGATCCAATTACCCAAACACATACCATTTTACACTTGCAATTTAAAAGAGACAAGTCTTCTTCATTTTCAGATTTTTTGGAAACAAATCCATTTCAAATTTCAGAGAAGCCATAATGGAAGGTTCTTAGTTAGTGTATTTGTCAAGATTCCCAACAACTCCCACGTCAGAAATCATCATGGGAGGAATATTTCCTCCTCTTGTCTTTAACGAAACGACGAGTGTGGTGCACTCCACCATACCTGCCTCAATCAACAGTTATGCTCCATTGATCATTGGCTCCACTCACTCTTTGATATTATCCATGTCATTACCTTAGACAACCAATGATTTTTTGTTTGGTATGTGTTCCATGAGCATGCAAAGCATCTTGACTACTTCCTAGTCTTTGACTGAAACTTCCAATGTTGGTATAGGGAGTTCGTATATCCCCTACCAAGTTATTCCTTGGGACGGAGGTCATATTTATCCATCGTTTCCCTCTATCAGGAGTGATTATTTCCTGGATTTTGTCCCTAACCCTTTCAGGGGATGAGGTGGTTCTATGGGTAGTGGATTTCAATCCGTTGTCATGTCATCTACTTTGAATCTGTCCACACTATATGGTGGATTCATAAGTAATGATTTCACTTCATCTACAATGCCAGTAGGGGGAAACCCCTTCCATGGTCAATGGAATCCCATGCAAGGATATTTTTCCTCACAAGGAATGTCACAAGGGTTTAACCCCTTTCTTGGTGGAAATGTCCCCATGCAAGGAGATTTTCCTTCGCAAGGAGGATTATCAAGAGGCAACCCTCTTTTTCCATTCAGGAACCATATGGGTGGAGGGTTTCCTTCACTTAACCAGGGTCAACATGGTTTCATCCAAATATTTGGCCCATATGCAAACTCTTCCTAGAAACCTAGTGCCAACATCAATATAGGACCGTCTTTTCACGATACTAATTTAGGATTTGTTAATCTTGTGTTTTCTGCCTCAATGTCGCATCCTAGACTACTTTTATGGAAACCCTTCATTTTCCATATTTTCCCAAGTTAATGAACAACCATATTCGTCATAAACCTACTTAGCCTCTGGTTCCTACCAAACTACCTTTGGATATACCAAAATTTGAAGGTAAGAATGGTGATCCTCTAATTCATTGAACAACGAATACATTTAGTTACAGTTATTCCAATGCACCCTCACTAGGGGCACTGCTAAATGGTATATAGAACTGGAGGGGTCAAATTTTGGAAATTTTATCAATATAGCCATGGTATTTATTAATCGCTTCCAAATCTCAGTCCATTATGATGTCGGCACATATATTTTGGCTAATTTTGAACAAAACAAAGACACTCACATTTTTTATCACATTCGATAATGGAGTAGATGGAAATGTTTGATTAAGGCCATGGTTCCTCTAGAATTTCTTTTAGAATGGTTCTTGAAGTCATTACTCCCTTATATTTCTAAGGATGTTGTAACTTCAGGAGAGTTCACAAAGGAGAAATTCATCTTCAAATAACAGTAGTTAGAGATCATTTAATCTCAATCAAGAATGCTCTATGAGATAATGCTAGACGTGCCATGATCTATGCTTCACTTGGAAAAATTTAAATCAAGACCACATGTCGATGACATTGTCGATTCTTCACAAAGCAAAGAAAAAAATCTGATTTCCAATTAGATGCAAAAATTGTAAATATAACAAACTGCGGTTGGTCAAACCCCTGGTTTGACCACCCCAACTACCCAGTCATCATATGTACATGATGTGTAGTTGATGACTCCAAAGGGTCCTTAACAAGCTGGAGGAAAAAAGAAGGACAAGGGAAAAGAGGGTGGTGGGGGCAACAAGAAAAATCCAGGTAACAATGTTGAGGGGGAAAAGAACGAAAAAGAGAAAGGTAAAATGTCCTTGCAAGCTTTGCAAAGAATATCACTTGAATCATCTCTGCCCCAAACTTAAGGAAACCCAGTGCTTTTTAATGCAGCAACAACCTACTGTTTTGACTAACTCGTTTCTGCAAGGACAAATTTAGCGTAGCATACTTCCTTGACACCTAATATGGATTTGAGTAATTAGGGTACCCCCACATTACAATATGGAACATTGAATGTTTATATGTTGAATTTAGATCTTAATTTGCAAATCAGAGCCCGTGATTATGGGAATCATGAGTCTATAAAAAATAATGAGTTTCCAGAACTGTGAAGCTCTCTCCATATAGAGAAATTGGTGGTAGACCAAATGCCTCACATACCGAAAGGTGTTTTTAAGTGTACACCACACAATATGAACGCTAGAGTCGCCCAAAATTATTCTATTGTTAAAGATTTGGCCCAAATGCCTTGTGTTATGTCCGCACTGGAAGTTCTCCAGAGTTTCCTGTCGGAACAAAATGTATTGTTGTTTTCTTTAGGGGCTTCTGAATCCTGTAACTCACTATCCATCATGTTTGAAACTTATAATGTCAATCCTCTCCTTCCATATCACATTGTGTTTCATATTGTAGTGGCTTACACCATGAAGTTGTGTTCAAAAAATATTTTTCACACTGGGGTCGATGAATCCACTTCGATGTGTGTCATGTCGCTATCGTGTTTCAAAAATATAGGCTCATGTGAGTTAGCTCTATATCCTACATTTCTTATGGCATTTGATGGTCGTTCATTCAGACCACATGGGACCATCCATATTTCCCCATCTAGTTAGAGGGAAAAATTGTGTGTGTCAAAGTAAAAGTAGTTGACACACCTCTCTATTATAATCTACTCTTAGGAAGAAGTTGGACGTATTCCATGATAGTTATAGTTTCCACCGTTTTCTCATTTTTAGGTTTCCCTCTTGAGGGGAGGATTGTCACTATCAATCAATTGTCATTCACTCTAGCTGACCCTATGGCATCACCAGTATTTGTGGTTCCTTTGATTGAAAATTCACAGCGGATACCTACGAATTGGGGTGTCAGGATGTATCCTTCCCTGATGGGTACCTTCAATGTTCTAGCACCTTCATTATACGTTAAAATCATTTTTATTGTTCCTGAATAATCTACGTTGATTTATGATATATTTCAAGTGATATATTTTCAAACTTATTACGTTGAAGATATGTGGACTCATCCTCCTCCATCGAATTTGTGGGACAAATTGGAACATATCGAAATGGCAGTGCCATTATATATAGTCGAGAAAGCTTATCAAGCCATTCAATGAGATATTGTAGATGAAGATCCACCTCCTACCTTAGTGGATGAAGTGGATCCCATTTTAGAGCATGTATGGGTTATTAATTAGTATAAATCTCACAATTTTTTGGACATCGTCCTCCCTTTGGATGAGGCGATCCTCGAGGTGATGATAGGTCGTGAGAAACCTTGGGAAGACTTACATCATAGACCTTATTTTCTTCTTGATTTGAGTCATGTAGAGAAAGGATAATTTCATTCAAACATGATTGGAGATGTTGATCTTCCATTGAAACCTCTAGAAACTCATGGTATGTATGATGAGGGGAACATGGAAAATATTTCAGAGACAATCCTGATCAATATATCCAAGACCTCGGATGTGATGGAAAATGTTTTCATTGGGGGGGGGGTGTTGTTCGCCATAAGAGATTCATTCATATACAACCCTTTTTAGGTATTTTTTTGATGTTCTCACTTGGTCTTATGAGGAAATGTTGGGAATTGATCCTCAGATTGTCCAACAAAAGATTCAAATTTATGTGAATGCTAGACTAGTTTGACAAAAGTTGTGACCTATGAACCCTAGGAAAGTAGCGAAAATCAAAGTTGAGGTATAAAAGATACTCAAATTAAGATTTATCTATATAGTACCATTGATAGAATGGGTATCCATCCTCATTTTGGTCGACAAGAAATAGGGTACAATTTGAGTGTGTATGGATTTATGATATTTAAATAAATCTTGTCCTAAACATAACTTTCCTATGCCATTTATCGACCAAATCCTTGACAAATGCACGGGAAGTGATATTTTCTCTTTTATGGATGGGTTTTCTAGTTGTAACTAGATACAAATTTGGCCTAAGGACCAACATAAGATGGATTTTATTTGTCCTTGGGGAACCTTTGCATACAAGAAAATTCCCTTTGACCTAAAAAATGATGGAGTGACTTTTCAGCCAGTCATGATGTTCACTTTCCATGATATTAATTAGCACATATTAGATACTTATTTCAATGATCTTATAACTCATTCTCATAATAAAGCGCAACATTTGTTGCACCTCCACCTTGACTTTGAAAGGTGTTAGCATTATTGAATTCACTTGAACCCTCACAAGTGCATTTTTTGTGTCACCTTGGGGTATCTTTTGCGGTTTATCATGTCAACCAAAGGGATCATGGTCAACCCTTTGAAGGTTGAGGCAATACTGCAGTTGTCTCCCCCATGTATAGTACACCAACTTAAGAGCCTACAAGGAAAGGAAATTTTCCTTCGGTGTTTCGTACCAAACTATGTTGATATCATGAAATACTTTATGCACCTCTTGAAGTTAGGAGTCCCATTTTCTGGGATGAATCGACGCAACATTCATTCAATGTGTTGAATAAATCTCTAATTTCTACCCTGGTACTTAGTCCTCCCAACTATAATACAAATTTCCTATTGTATATTGTAGCAGCGGAATCCTTTATCGACATGGTGTTAGTTAAAGAGGATGATGAGCTCAAGGAGAATGTCATCTATTATCTAATTTGTGGCTTGGTTGGTCCTGAACTAAAGTATTCGCGCATTGAAAAGATGGCATTGACAACCTTTCATGTTGTTCAACGTCTTCGGCATTACATTTTTCTGCGCAAGACTATTGTTATCACTGGCGTTAATCCATTTCAATATGTGTTGACTCGACGGATAATCAAAGGGAATTAAAACAAGTGGATTGTTGTTCTTTAGGAGTTTGATTTGGATTTTTCTTCTGCCAAATCGAAGAAGTCATTATTATTTTTCGAGATGATGTCATAGTTTCTAGCAGAGAAGGAGGACGATGTAGTTATTGACTCATTTCTGAATGAGCATATTTTCTGCATCTCTTTATCTCATCCTTGGTATGGAGATATCATCATATATATCTAGACTCTAAAGTTTTCTTTGCATTTTTTGCAAGATTATTGACGACAGATTCACCACACAGAAAATAAATATCTCATTATTGGCAACACTTTGTATCGATGAGGGGTGGATTCGATTCTCCATCGTTGCCTCACTCACGAGAAGTGTATTTGGTTTTTAATGATAGTATTTTCTCCTAGTTATGATAGGATATATTAGAAATATATTATACCTACATTTACATAGTCTTCACTTACATATTCTGTTTGCATAATCATCCATCATTCACCTTCATCAGTGGACTAGGCCGCAACTGGTAAAACCAAAACCAACAATGGTTGTTGGGACAGAATCTGGATGGGTTCCCTATTCCAAATGGTGAGAGGTATAATTGTGAATTTTTCTTAGGGTAACCCATGTTGTTGACAAAGGGCAATTTTTGACCCATCAACAAACAAGAAAAATAAAGATAAGGAAGACCAATATTAGAAAAAGGGTCCAAATCCTAAATCCAATGAGGATGCCTCCAACCCCAAGGGGAGAGAAGAAGGAAAAATCAAAGTGAAGCTATTGTAATAGAGTTTTTCTTCCTAAGAATTCATGCATGAGGAAGATCATAGATCATTTGGAACAAAATCTTCAGCAGAACAATCTAGCAATGCTAGAAAATGTTAGGAAAATGGATCTTGAAAGGCCTCCTAGTGATCAAGGTAATTGAATAGAAGGTTATGATTTGGTTGCTATTTATTCATAATCATCCACATATATTCTTCATTCAGGTTCCTCTAATCACATGGAAGAATCACAATATTCCTTCACTTATTTTAAGCCTTGCACTAGTCTTCCCATTCTAATGGGAGATGACACACTTGTTCTGGTATGTGTGAAAGGTAGGATTGATCTAGATGGTGTGTATTTTTAGAATATGTTGCATGTACTCTCATTGTACACAAATTTTATATCCATATATCATATCACACATCTAGGCTCTGGAAAGCAAGTGGTTTTCACTCTAGAGTCAATAATGATTTCAAAAAATTATGACGGGTCACAGGTTGTTGTCAGGATAACATATCGTCAATCCACGTTATATATTTTTTCCCATTTCACTCCCAATTAATATCCTACTTTACTTCTAACCCATGTAATGAGGTGACCAATCTGAACCCTCTTACATAAAAACTCTTCATTAAGAGAAGAGTTAAATTCAAAGAAGGCCCCATGCATGCACTTTAGGAGAAACCCATTGCAGATCCATCGGTCCTGGTTAATGTAGACCTTTTAGATTCAGATAAAGATTCCAATTCAGATCATATTTTATATGTTTATGGGACAAAAAGTTACGTATATGAGAATTTCATTACAAATATGGAACTGAGACCAGTTTGGCCATAATAAATACATGGAGGACTACATCTCAGTTATAGGGTGCTCCACAAGCACTCTTTGCTACCGATACTTTGTTTCCCATTCATTTATACATAGTATCCACATTAGATCCTCAATATTATCCATTGGTTGTAGGAAACCCTGATTGGGAGGTTGCTATGGATGAGGAATATTATTCCCTCATCCGGAATCAAACTTGGGAGTTGGTCAAACTTCCTCCTAGTAGGTATCTTTTTTAGTGTAGATGGATATACTCAACTAAGATGGAAGAAAGTGGGCTCATGCATGATTGGTTTATTGCACTACAATATTTTGCATCAGTGGATCAAGTTGTAGACATATTCACCAAGTCCTACGCAAAGTAGTGGTTGAGCCTTTAGAATTAATCTCTCATATATGTACTTTCGAGCTTGGTATTATGAGTCTAATGGTCAAATTTTGACTAATTTTGACCAAGTGATCCATATAAGGAGCATTATATCCCTAGATTTAAGGGGGAATCTTCTTTTTTAGCTAATGAAAGAACTTTACTCTAATTTGCCTCTCTTTTAGGAATTTAGAAAGCACATTTTCTCTACTTTATTAGTTTTTTCCAATTTTTGAGAGACTTCATGGCTAATTAGGGCATCTAAACTCCAAGTTAAACCAAACTAGGTTCATGCATCACATGTACAATTTGAATTTCCTTATGTACTCTAACTTTAGATTCAATTTGTAATTAATGAGAATTTAGTTGTGTACTCCAATATTTTTCTCTTCTGATTCTCTCATTTCTTTCTCTCTTTCAAAATTTCTAAGATTATTTCTATTCATTATATTTCTAGATCTCTTTCGAGTGATCATCAAATTTTATGGGTATCAGAGAAATTTGGAACCTAGGAGGAGAAAAAAAAATTGTAGGAAGAAGACACATAAAGAGAAGCCATAGAAGAAAGATGGATCAAGCCCATCATGTTATTCTTACCCTATTTAACTACCATGTGTGGAATTTTGAGGCAATTATTCTCTTGAGAAGGGTATTTATAGGATTACTATGGGATAGGAACCTGAACCAAACTCTTTAGTGAAGAAATCAAAGTACTTTAACATGATGGATGATGTGTTTGGGTTGTTGTGCCTTTCAATGTCTCCATATCTTCATTTTCATATTACATCTGCTAAAACACTAAATGAAGTATGTGTGTGTGCATGTGTGTATATATGTGTGTTCATGTGTGTGTGTACATGTGCTTTCTAATGATGTATGATGAGGAGAGATGATTTATATATTTTTTTCATATGTCGTTTATTTATGCGATGACCATCTATTTGGTATGTTCATGATTATTTATTTGTGAAAACAACATAGTTTCATGGGTGTTGTGATGTACTACATTGTTATTATAGGATCTTGTAGAACCTCATACCTACACATTGAAAATGATAGCATCAATAATAAAACACACAAAAGGAATTTCAACGCATATAACATAAATCATGTCCTAAGTGCTTACTACATTGTGATTGGTGTATTTTTTAGTATTATACTCACTATCATTTGATTAAAATGAGAATTATGACTAACCTACTTTGTGTAAGAATAAATATTATAATTTACATAAACCATATCCTAAGTGTTTACTACATTATTATATTGGTTTGTTTTTTAACTATTATACCTACTAGCATTGATTGAAAGGAGAATTGTGACCAATCTACTTTGCATAAGAAGAATTGTTATAAATGACATATCTCATAAGACATTTTTCTATCTGGGCATACTCCATTGGTTTTCGATATGATATTGAGTGTTAATCTTGGATGGTAATGGAATATGAATTTGGCACTTGGAATTTGACTTTACAAGTTCATATGGTATAATCATTTGGTTTAAGGACTCAAATGTGAAATAAGAGTGAATTACATTCATAGAGTATTGTCTTAGAATTCAACACTTGGATGGTGTATGTATATGTGTTAGGTTACTAACCTACCTAAACCCCTAAGTAGATAGATTACTATGTATTTCTATGTATGGAGGCCATCATTAGTAAATAAGGCATGTGTAGTAGTGTGAACACAATTATTGTAAGAAGGCTTACTAGAAGGTTTCTCCTGCTAGAAAGTTTATTCTCTAGAATTTTCTTAGGGGATAGAAAGTACTATATCAAGATGTAGAAGCATTGAAAAATATTTCTTAGAAATCATTTTTAATATGAGCTCTTCTCTATTGTAGGTTTCTCCCTCGAGGAGGCAAGTGAACATTTCTTCCATATCAGTAAAGGTATAATATTTTGGTTCATATTGTCCCTTGTATTTGCAATTATATTTCTTTCTTAAACATACTTGAGTAATATCTATAGTTTTTTCTCTGAATATTTGTATTTGGCACATCACAAGTGGTATTAGAGAAATTTATTAGCACAAGTTTTAGAGAATTCTTTTTAGGCTAGAGATGTGTTCCGACATCTATAAATAACACAGAGATCTATCATTAAGAGGATAAACCTATGGTCGGGGAAGCATAAGTAAATACAAGAGGTTTCACCTAGTTGAAAACCCTTATAACCCTTGTTGGTACCCCTTCCAGTAGTAGCATAATAGAGAACACATGTATACAAAAAAAAAAATCATTTACCCTTGGGTATATTGAAAGTCGTCTAGGTGTCTTGAAACCAACCTTAGATAAACCACCCAACTGTTGTAGTGGCACCGAGAACAACACTCAGGAAAATTAACCTCTAGTACCTAGGTAATAAAGTAGTATGGATAAGGGTATGGTAAAACCTCCTTAGTTATATCCCTAATATATTGGGTCGATTACTACTATTGGACCCCATAATTATATCAAAGAGCTAAAGCACAAGGCACTCACTTGTCCTTAGGACCCTCGAATCCCTACTGATTGTTGTCCGTCAAAACAAATTCTACAACAAGGGACTGTGTTGAAATTTTAAACATTCAATTCATTGGAAACCTTACTTCTTGCTTCTAGTTTAGAAAATTCCTACATAATCTTCAATATTAATAATTTGAACATTCTATCAATGCAGTATTCTTTGGATGGGAGTATAACTTTGTAGGAGTATACAAAAAAGTATAAAGTGGACCCACCAACACCCTTATTTGTGACCTATATCAATATAATCCTTGTGTCATGGTGATCAAATTGGTCCCCCTCTCACATAATCTGTTTTTTACATGGACCCACTCACCCCATTACTGGTTGCCTATCTCAGCAACTCCAAACATTTGCACTTATCACATTCATACAACTCTTGAGTAAGCATTTTTTGGTGGATATTCTAGCCCCATTACAATACATCCATATCCCTAGCCCCTCCCTCCAATCACCTTTTTTATTATACACCATGTTATCACCAGAAAATTTCTCACCACAAATGCAGACAATGAATGAAGAAATAGGTAACACAAGCACATCATACTACCAATATTCATGGAAGGATTACACTTAGTTTGGAAAAAAAAACACAAAACTATATAAAAGTGTTTTTGTAAATCCACACGCATTCATAAAAAGAAGCACACACACATCCATGCGGGATAACACAGTGTACGATGTGCATAGTGCCCGGAGTGCACGACTGACAATTGAAAGACCCACAAAGACAACGAAATGGCACACTGATGAATTTTTTCATGACTCAACTACTTTTGGGATGGAGGGGATCTCCCCCATACCCAAAATCACCCCCAAATTTCACCTTGGGATCACTGAAAAGGATGGGAGGTACCTCCAAGGGCTTGTCATTCACATTTGGAACTAGTTAGGAAAAATCTTTCCATCCTCCTATAAATAAAGGGCCATTGTATGGAAAAAAAAAGAGAAGCATTTGAGTATTGTTATGTTTCACATTTTTATCTTTGGGGCCATATTCCTCTTAGAAATATTTGGGAATCCATAGAAAGTGTTGAGACTCTCTCCTCTTGAGTATTCCACCACTCTTTTCTTCACCATTTTCCTTTGTTAGCCATTCTTAGTAGAAAAAGGACTTTGTACTTGGGGACTCAAGAGCCTTCCCAAGGAGGAAGAGGGGACTTGTAAGTTCCAATATTTCTCCAAGGAGTATCAATTCGAATATCAATTTACTTGGTATATATCTCTTGTGTTTTCTTTGTGCATTCATTGTGAGTTATTACTTACTTAGTTTAGATTTATTTCATTTTTTTTTATTTCTTGTTTCTTTATGTTATTTGAGCCACTAACCAACTAAATCTTTGTTTTTCTTTCTACATAGCCTAACTAAATAGTTAAGGGACCTCCTTTTGCTCACCCTTGTGACAAAAGGAACCCAATAGATTGGTGACAATACTGTGGATTTGAATAAAAATTATCCCAAATTAGGCTGTTAGAGTTTTCTCTCTTACTTGTTTGCATGAGTAGGGGTCAAAACCGGCCTAATCTCACCATTTGAGAGAAGGATTTCACCCCACAGTAATATAATTTGTTCAAACTTTTTGTCCCTCCAACTTCTTTGCATGTGCACGAGTTCAGGATGAATAGACGCACGGTTCATGCACATATTAACTCTATCAAAACTCTCAAAACACATGGTCTGTGCACTTTGTGAGACTGTTTTTTATTCTGTCGCGCACCTATCTTAAATTTGCAATATTGTAAGGCTTGAGTTTCCCATTTCCACTCAGTAGTTTAGATTTGATTTTATCACTTTGTAAAATCCAACACAAGCAAGTTGAGATCTCAATATTTCATACATAAACCTCACATCACACATAGATAATTAGGGAGATTAAAAGGAACCATAGTATCTTTGTTTTCCTTGTTTTCCACGTGGATGGCTTAAAAGGTTTTTTACATTTGAATCTCAGAACAAATCTTTAATTTTTACAAAGTCATCACATTAAACTGGGACTAGAATACCATCTAATCCAATCTTGGAGTATTATCTTTCCTCGCACCTTATTGTGATATTGGAAACTAGGAAAAGAGGTTGCTTAGATAAGTCTCCATATCCCTTGGAAAAACCAAATCACTCTCAAAAAGAGGAAAATCATCTTAACTTACTTTTTGAAAAATCAATATCAAAATAGTTGTAAGGGTCTGTATGCCCACACACATGCAATTCTAGTATAGTTTTCAATTTTTAGAGTAAGTCATGTAAGGAGTTTAAATAAATCATAAGGGTCCACACATTCCCACATGCTCACAATCTAGGACTAGTTCCAAGTTTTCTATATTACAAAATGCCTTAGGAAGATAAAGGGTCCAAATAAGGATTATCATATCTACCATGATAGCTTAGGATTTCCTTTCGTTTGCAAGGGTCATTTTGAACAAACTTAGTAAGTTATATAAAAAAGATAAGTAAAGGACCACACAATTTCTACCATGCTAAAATATTGAATTTAATTTATTAAAACCTTGTTTCACCATCACCAGTCCTTCCACGCACTCTCATTCATTCAAAAAACGTTTTGCTAGATACTTGAAACTCTTGTGGGATTCATTTTTTTAGAAAAGGGTCTTTGTGCACACCATCATAAGAAAGGAAGTTGGTCCATGACCCAAACTTCACAACCCTCTTTCACATTATAAAAAAAAACATAATCAACCCACTTTCTAACCTCCACAGGAGGAACACAAAATAATTTGGTAGTCTAAGTTACGATTTTGGGGATAGGGATCTAAATGCCTCCCCATCATCATTTTCTCATTTGAAACTTAGAAAGTTGTGAATTAGGGTGCCAAAATCCTCCCACTCAAGCATTCATATACCATAAGGTAGGGAGACACCCATGAAGGGTCGAAGGCTGAGGTCAAGTTGTTCTGTGTGCGCCTGCTTGGGTCACAAAACCCTTGGAAAGCATCTAGACTGTGACTGATTTTTGAGGCCAAAAATGTAAATGGTGTGCTTGATGGAGGTAGCATAGTAGCCCAACTTAGGATTTATCTACCCAATATGGTGGTTGTGGGATGAAATTGCACCTTAGTCATATTTTGAATGGCTTTTGGGAAATATCACCAGTACTTCCAGGATATTCCCCCTTCATCCCTCATTATAACTGATTGTTTATCCCTTCACTAGTTTCTCCTCAAGTGGGTTTCGGCCCCACTATCGATAGATTTTTTGGAGGTCCAGTGTTATTTGAGAAGAAGGATGTTATGTTGGATAGGACATGTGCACTTGTTATTTCAATTTTATTCCCCACTACTACATATTGTAAAAATTCCGACGTTTTATTTGCGGCGTTATGGACAAAATTGTCCATATTGTCGCAAAATAGAGGAAATTTATAAAAAAAAAAGTTCATGTTGCCCGATAACGTCGCAATTGCCACGTTAACGTCG
>ML799596.1:281986-319261 GCA_009831015.1 Picea engelmannii
TCGGAAAAACGACGTCATGTGAAACGATGTTTGAGGGGGTCTGAGGTTTGTTGGTCGTCCGACAATAGAAAGTGGCAATTGCGTCGAACGCGCCGTCGAAATTTGACCCAAATGCAATAGTGCCCCCATGAGGAGTTACAAAAATCCCAAACCACTTTTCACATTATTTTGATGTATGATTTTCACCACTTGATCAATACATATAGTTTCATGAATACATTTTTTAATCAATTTGAAATTAGTTTGTACCATCATTCTTCAACACTATTTTCACACACCCACCTCTAGGCTAGAATCATAGGGGAACTACAGTACCCTCGCTATTATAGACTCTTGAGAAACTTACCCCCAATTTTGGGCAGTGTTCCTAATTTCACTAAGACATCAGTAGTACCATCACATACACCAGTTAGTGCTATGGTACTAGGCTCAAGATTACTATGAGCCACTTTTCTTGGAACCAATATCCCAAGCAACTCACAAACAAACCCTCCACCACAAGGAGGAAAAGCCCAAACGTTTTCACAAAGTACAAGCTCCCAAGGAACCACTTCCTCCCATAACATGGAAAGAGCCACTCCTATCATGCCTTTTTTGGCTTCACTCAATATCCCTTATCTAACTAAAATAATAAATGATCCCATATTGCACGACACCACTTGGTCGAATATGCCCATAAAACTGCCTTCAAACATCCCCAATTTTGAAGGAAAATCCAAAGAGGACCCTACCAACCATGTCATGTCCTTCCAATTGTTGTGTTCTTCCAATAGGATAATCAAATATTCCATTTGCCTATGGTTATTTTAGAGAAACCTCACTAGAACATCTACCAAATGGTATGTGGATGAGAAGTCAGGATCCCACTAAACATTTGAATCATTAGCTAAAGCATTCCTGTCATTTTTTCAACTTCCCATATGTCATGATACTAGGTCTAAAATCCTATCAGAATGAAAACAAAACACCACTACTCACATTTCATACCATATTCATGAATGGTGTAGACATCACAACCTTTGTAAAGAGGACACCACCCCACAACAAAGGATTTCCTTTGATCACTTGTTCCTACCCTTACCAAAGATGTGGCTACATCCCTTCCCCAAACTGAAGATGAAGTCATCACTAAGGCACAACAGTTTAACCTTGTCTACTCCCAATTAGGGTACCTATACACTATCTTTCCATATTATCCTCGTCCTTTTTCCCTTTGGTCAAGACAACCCTAGACAATCTCACATTGCTAATGGGTTGATTGGCTCCATGGCTCATACTCAACCACATGCACAGTCAATACTCACATACAGGACCAACCCATACTTCCAACCATATGGGGGAACTTCATATTACCCTTCCCACACACCCCACCACAATTCATGACACCTCTTATTTCCCCCATGGGTACCCATCTTCCCACATTCCTTCCCCAACCAATCCTTGTCCCACAACTGGTTCCTCCACCACCAATGTCATATCCACCTAGTAATAATCGATCCACCTCCACTTATTACAACCCATATGGACCCCCACAAGGTAACCCATACTATCCCTTCCCAAGTCCAACTCAACCTATTGTACCCCCACATGGACAACACTAGGCGAGGGTCAATTTCATCCAACCTTCCCCTCTTCAACAAGTTCAAGATTTTGAAAATTTGAATACAGCCTATCCACCCCAACAACCCAACAATAACCGAAAGAAAGGAAATAATAGGAACCAAAGACAAGGAGGGAACCCCCTCAACAAAACCCCCAAGGTGGGTGAAACTAGCACCAACCCAACCAAAACCCTCAAGGGGGAAATAATAAAGACCAACCATGACAAGGGAGAAACAACAACCTTTGCACTAAATACCCTTGCAATTTATGTGGTGAATATGGCCATTACACTCATCATTTCCCCAAAATTTTTGACTACAAATGGATGAAGGATGCCATGAATACTCAATGAGCTCCCAACCCTCAAGTCCCACCTCAGGTACCTCCCACTTATATACCACCACCACCACTAGCAGTATTGCAAAATCCTATTCCACATCAAGGAGTCATTAATACTCAACCAGTAGGGACCCAACAACCACACCCCCAAGGGTCGTTCCCTCCTTCTAAACATCCCCATCGAGGGAACACCACTAACCACAATATCCTCCTCACCACTGAAGAGGAGTTCCTCTTATAAAATCACAATCGCCAATACGGTACACCCCCTGATCCATTACCCACCACTGTGGATGCTCCTCTTCTACCAACTAGAAAACCATTGGTGATCCCCCATCCTAACACTGAAGCCATAGCTCACATGCCTCACATACCCTTGCATAGGAATGTGCATAACCCTCATGTCAGGGCTTCCCATAGCTATAGTCTTATTGATGATCTTGCTCAATCACCCATTTCCATGTTAGTTATGGAATTCCTTCAAACATGCTCATCCCAACGAAAGGAATTACTTTCACAATTGGAGGCAATCATGTAGACACCCATTTAATCACATTTGATTTAGACAGAGCAGACCCCCAACTCCCATCATTAGTCACATTCCTATCAAAATTTGGAATATCATTGTCCATCAATGCATCATAGAATAAGGTGCATCCACTTGCATCATATCCAAATCAATATGGAAGCAACTTGGTTCACCTGAGTTGATCCCCTCCACCATCACACTTTGAGCTTATGATGGTCGCACATCCCAACCAGAAGGCCTATATCAAAACATTCTGGTCGAGCTAAGGGGAAAAATGTTTATCATCAACATAGAAGTCATTGATTCCCAATTGTATTATAATATCTTCGGACGAAACTACATGCATTCCATAAAATTTGTATCTTCCTCGGTCTTTTGTACCATGTTATTCCCTCACAATGGGAAAATCATCACCATTGATGAAATGACCTACCACGAACCCAACCAATTAGGACACATTGATAACATCCTTCCACTTATCCACTCAAGCACCAACCTTATCCCAATGATAGACGTTGGACCAGGGATATTTCAGGATCCATCCTTGATTGGTACATACCAAGGCTTCCCTCACCCCAACCCCACCACTATCATTGCGTGCGTTTTCATGGTCGATGGATTCAAGATACCGGACCCCCCGAGCATCGAAAACACATCAGAATGCACCTTCACTCCTCCCCAGCCAACCTTGATACTTCCTAACAAACTCCTCATACAGACTCCTCAAGGCGGAACATCGAGGATTACACCACCCATAGTTCAAATCCCTATTTGGCATATAGGCCCATAGGCCATCACCTAAATACCCTTATTTTACCCTCCCCCAAGAGTAATAACATATCAATTTGTTGCTACCCTCACCTTACCAAATTCATAGCTATCCCTGTATGGTATCTATAACCACCAACTATGGTACTAGGTTTATCTCTTCCAATGCAACCTGCGATCAGTGGCTCATCCATCCACTCACCTAACCAGTCACCCAATTGGAGGAAATATTACCACTGCAGGGGGGGTCACCACCACAAACCAATGAGGAACACGTAAGAAGAAGGAACCTTCTCTCCCTTCCCCACCCTGCATACCACCCCCATGTGCATTGTGCAACACTATTGTACACCCTACCAATCTCTTTCCCTCTTTACTTGAGTTATAGAACCTCAGTCCAAAACCCATAAGTACACTACTACTACCTACACCAGTCACCCTAATGGCCTCCTCGGAACCTTCTTCCTCCAAACCTCCTAGTTTGAGAACCAAACATGTGTGCACCATTTTTTCTCAATACAACCATTACATGCACCATTGCCAAACCCTCCCTCAGTTTTGGGACACTCTAGCAGTGGTATGCCAAACCAAATTACCCACAACTTCCTATGTATCATCCATTACTAACATTCACTATATTTCTATGTTAGTAAAAAAGCGCATGCGATTCCCTTACGCATTGTACCACCATATGGATCATTACACATATTGATGCCCACTCATCATTGAGAGAAGCACACACTGGAAGGATTCCATCACACTCATCCCACCAACCATACCAACCCCAATGAACTCAGTTGTGAATTATCACCATCCAAACAATCATGGCATACATCCCCCATGACTCAATGCCCATCCATTCACCCTTCTTTCCATTCCACCATGATGCGATAATTCCCCCCCAACTCTCTTGTAACAATTGTTTATGAGATTCCCCCTCCTCCATACCATAGTACATCAAGTTCATATACAAATATTTGGTTCTTGACATATATCAACTGTCTCCCTTCCCCACCCATAGGTCCATCTACCTCAAGGATGACTGATGAAATCCAACCTTCACCAATTCCCCACGAATATCGACACCCCACTCTCCCCTAGTATAGGCTCCCTATACTCCATCACATTTTAGTCTGATGAAGACATTTTAAAAGTCCTATGTGCACTCGATTACCCATGGGATGCTTTTCATCATCAATCCCTTTTTCTAGCACACAACACTTTTCGACCACCTACAAACTCCCCTGTTTGTACCATCGAAGATGAATATTTTATCCCCTTCATCTAGGTAGACTGGTTCAAAAATACAATACTTTCCCCTGATGTGTTTGAAGAAGGGAACATGTCTAATATCTCACCAACCATCAATATCGACATTTTGGTCAAACCTAATGTAGTGGAATAAATCACCCTAGGGGAAACATGCTCCCCAGAGGAAATTGTAGCATACAAAGCCCTCTTCCTAGAATATTGGGACATGTTTTCATGGTCCTACATCAAGATGTCAGGATTAGACCCAACCATTGTTGAACATCACACTGACACTTGGCCTGACATTGCCCCAGTTCTCCAAAAGCAACGCCCCCTCCACCCTTCCAAATTCATGGTGATCAAAGTTGAGATCGACAAACTACATGTAGCTAGATTGATATACCCCATTGTATACACATCTTGGGTTTCCAATCCCGTTCCTGTCAACAAAAAATAGGGCACCATTCGAGTTTGCACAAACTTCTGCAACCTCAACCAAGATTGTCCCAAAGGCAAATTCCCTACCCCCTTCATCAATCAAGTCATCAATGCTTGTTCCGATCATGAAGTCCTCTCCCTCATTGATGGATTTTCCAGCTATAACCAGATCCAAATCCAGTAGGAGGACTAATACAAAACCACCTTCACAACCCCATGGGGTACCTTTTCCTATTGCATCATTCCCTTCAGACTCGAAAACGTTAGGGTGAATTTCCAATGTGAAATGGAATACACTTTCCATGATATTTCTCACATCATTCTTTCCTTCTTGGACGACCCTACAACTTGGTCCAAGAAACATTCCCAACACATAGAGGATCTACGGATCATATTTGAACATTGTTGAAGATACAACATTTGGCTCAACCCGCTTAAATGTGTCTTATGTTTCACTGCAGTTCGCCTGTTGGGATTCTTTGTGTCCCAAAAGTGCATCATTGTATATCCCCTTAAAGTTCAATAAATCAATGAAATCCGCCCCCCAAGGAATTTGCACCAGTTGCAGAGCCTCCAAGGAAAAGCTAATTTCTTGCGACAATCCATTCCTTACTATTTTATTTGCACCCATGGATTCCTATGATTATTCTACCATGATACCCCGTTTCACTGGGATCACCATGCCCAAGCGTCCTTTGACTCACTCAAAGATGCACTCAACAAATCCCCCTTAATTAGTCCACCAGACTATGATAGGGATTACATACTCTACCTATCTTCCTCAAAGGTTTCCATCATTGGATTCCTCCTCTAGGTTGATGATGATCAACGTGAAGATGTTATATACTACATTAGAAAGAACCTCTTTGGGCCACCTCTCAAATACAATCAGGAAGAGAAGCTAGCACTATCAGTCGTCCTAGGAGTTCAAAATTTTCATCATTATATCTTTCTTCGTACCACCAAAGTAGTCACAAATTCCAACCCAATGCACTACCTCTTGAGTCCTTGCGATATCAATGGAAAATTCAGTCGTTGGATTGTTATTCTCCAAGAATACGACCTTGATTTTACCACCCCAAAGGGAAAGAAATACATTGTCCTCGTTGAACTTATCGTAAACTTTCCATCTGAATCTATCGACCCCTCGATCAATGAGGATTTCCCTAATGAGAATTTATTTCTCATATCATCTATAAACCCCTGGTATGATGATATTTTGGTCTACCTACACACTCAAAAATTTGTACCATAGTTATCTCTAGATGATCACCATCACATCTGACACCAAGCCTTATGGTACCTCCTCATAGGAGACATTCTCTATCGTAGAGGCATCTACACACTCCTTCAACAATGCCTCACCCTGGAAGAGGCCGAGACAGTTCTGAATGATTTCCATAGTGGGGCATGCGAAAGTCACTTATCCAGCAAGTCCACTGCCCAAAAGATCATTCGAGTAGGCTATTTTTGGCCCACATTGTTTCATGATTGTATACATGCAGTTAAGCAAAGCGACAAATGTCAGGTATACACACAGAAGGTTCAGGCACCACCTTCCCTCTTGCACCTTGTAATCACAACTGGCCCCTTATGTAAATGGGGCATTGATTTCATGACATGCAACCCTCAATCCAACAATGGACACACGTACATTGTAGTTTTCGTTGACTACTTCACCAAATGGGTTGAAGCTATGCCCATGTTCAACAATACGATCGATGCAGTGGTGCATTTTTTCTTCAACCATGTCATATCTTGCTTCAGGGTCCCCCTTAAACTAGTCTCCAACCACGGTAAACACTTTGAAAATGAAGTCTTCATGGATCTATCAGCCAAATTAGGATTCACTCACGAATTTGCCTCACCCTATTACCTGCAATCCAATGGGAAAGTCAAGGTCGTCAACAAATTTCTCAAAACTATGCTTCAACACACAGTTGAAAAACACAATACCAATAGGAATCACATGCTTTTCCCATCTTTATGAGCATATCATACCATCATCAAAATGACCACCAGTTTCACACCCTTCCACTTAGTCCATAGCACCGAATCTGTAATACCCATTGAGTGTGAAATGCAAACACTGTGCACTACGATCAAGCTCTTTCCCAACACACTGTCACTTGAGAAATGGTCAGTTTCCCTCGAATAACTCATTGAATATTGACAATAATCCTTACAGAACAATGAAGCAGAAAAAAAGTGAACCAAAGCCACCTTTGACTGCCAAGTTAACCTTTGGTCGTTTACCGAAGGTGACCTTGTGTTGGCCTACGATATCACCCACGATACCCTTGGCCATGAAAAATTTGAATCTCTATGGAAAGGACCCTATGACATCCATCATTTCCTTACTAATGGATCCTACATCTTAGGCAACCCTTAAGGCGCTACCCTCAAGGACCCGGTCAACGGGTTATACTTGAAGAAATTATACCCCTGAGCGTAACCATTTTACCTTAGGTTTTCCTTGCTTTCCTAGTTGTTCTCAGTCTTTTTTTCTATAACTCTCTCATTATGTGAGCCTAATCCAATGTCGTTATGTCAACAAATGAATTCTTCATTCACTTATCACATTGGATAAATGGATGGAGTCAGGCACTGGACCCAGAACTTGCCTTCAACAATTTGGGCAATTTATACCTGTGACCATGTGTTTCTCCACTCTAGCGGCATATGCCTTGGCCCCTCCACCAATAACCAAGTGGAATATGATGTCATCATTGGTCTCCTCTATGAGGCTAGTCACCTAAACATTCGTCACCTTAGTGTTCTCTTAGATTCTTAGGTCATCATCCATTATCTTAACAACATGTGTCATGTCTGAGATCCATGTATTTATCGCAAGTACCTGCAAGTCAAACTCCTGCTACAAAATTTTGAGTCAATCACATTTACTCACATATATAGGAATCACAACTAGATGGAAGATAACATAGCTAACCAAGTAATATATTAGAATTTATCACATTAACATACATGTTGCATTCATCCATCAATAAATAAAACAAGAACACATAACATATCAATAAAAAACACATATCAAATACATACACACATATCCCAAAATGGTCTACTCATATGTATAGATCGCTCCTGTGTTTAATACAAAAATAAGTACATATACACCTTAGCTCCATGGCCAGGCCCTCCCATCAAATCTATACAAAATGGGAGTTAAAATGACTCCTACATAGTACAAAATCAGGCCCATCCTGGAAGTGGTCCTCCTACCACCTAGGGTGACCCTAACTATGGTACATAATCACCGGTTGGTGGAGCTCCCCCAAGCGGAATATCCACAATAGGAATATGCCCCGTCATGGTCACACCTACAATTGTTTCTCGATGAATCACTAACCTCCAATGCGGGTCTGAATCCACAAGTCCCCAAGAAATTTTTCCAAAATTCCCTCTAGGAGGCTCCTCAGCTCCTCCATCTCCCAGTCATGTGCTCTAGCCTCATCTCTTCCATGACCTTCTGCTGGGCCTACCCCCACTACATGTTTTGGGACTACCCCTGTTGCATGTGTTTGGCCTACCCCCAGATCATAAAAATGACAACGTCACCTAGCCTACCCCACCTCTACCTTATCATCTACCAACCCCCAAGTAGCATCCACCTCACAACCACTGAGTCCCACATCTTCATGACCAAACCAAAAAATATGTATCAGTACTATAAATATACACATATATAAACTCAATGACAAAGTAAAAATATAGAAGTATCATACACTCACCTCTATCGTACCAATCCTCCCCAGGCGATAGGAACATGCCTGGATGGCGTTGCAAATCCATCCCATGATATGGTAACTCATAGAATACTTGAGGGCTCTACCACCAAACCCACTCAAATGTAGGGGTAAAGTAGTGCCCCATGACCCCTCCCCCCTTTCAAGGCCACAAATCTTCCCACCTCATCAATCATGGATCCTACGTCCCTAGTGGATCCAAAATAGACTAAGGGAATAGAAATACCACCATCTCAAACATAACATGAAAAAAAATTATCTAAAGAAAAAATCGCCACCTCTGTTCACTACACACCAGTTCAGTTGTGCCACCATGCAGGAATGTATCAACTGGGCCTAAGAAAGCATCCAACCATTCATGGCCTGCTCTGTAATCACCATATGCACACCGGAAATGTGTTTCATCCACACTGACCTGTAGATCCGGACCACCATCACACATAAAACATGTACCTCGAGAGATTCAATAGAGTTTATTTTGATAGAGCCACCACTCATCATTGTCGTCCCTGAGTAGTATCGTCCAACTAGTCCCCCCACCATATCCCCAGCTAGTAGTTGTGGTTACTCTTCCAAAGTCTCCCCCTGTAATGGGAGCCCAGTAATAAAATAGATATCAATATATGCGGTAATCTACAAATCTCTCCCATGCACTGAGAAACATTGTCGATCAAGTTTCCACATCTACACTATGAATTCTATCAGCAACTCCTGGGTCTGTATAAGTGCACAATCAAAAAAGAACAACAAACTAGCCTGGGCCAAATGTCATCGGATCCATGCATATGACCTTACCTCCCTCCTAAGAGACTCCCAGTCTCTCTCCCTCCACTATACCAACATCCTCTCTCACTGACTAGTAACCTACATCCACAACAACATACATTATGTTAGCTCATCATCATGACAAAACTCCAATCAAGCAACCTAGTAAAGTAATTGTTTCCTCGGGATCCCCATACCCAGCTCTATTGTACCATCACCTCCATTGCATTCAAGTATTGTCATCTGGTAGCTCTCTCACCTCCATGAGTTGTCCCACATATATTTATCCTTGGCATATTGACACTCATGTTATTATACCCATTAGGCTCGGGAATATTGGTAGTGTTACACCCCATAGAAAGAACCTCATACTTTTTCCTCATCATCATGCTAACCACCCCATTATGGACTCCCACATTATGCTTTTTGGTTACATTAAATGCACCTCCCCATTATCATTAACCCTCCATGTCATCCAACATCAATTTCCCACCTGCAATGTCATCCTCCATTCATCTACCTAGTACAAAAAATAACCAATGGCCCCCCCAACCCTACACCATCCTCTACTTGTGCCCTATATAGGCCAAGCTATACTTCACTGGGGTTCCCTTTTATGTACATGTACTTTCAATCCAATTATTTTTATTCATTTGGTAATTGTAAAAAGCACGTTTTACATTTTAGCAAGTATAGTATATTTTTTTCATTGCACCTGATGGCATTTTCCCATGGCACATTTAAATCCCTGTCACTCTTGGTTGGGTCATCTCACTTCCCTCACACTCTCTGCAAACCATTTGTATCAAAGAAAACACTTATACCACCATAAACCTTTGTGTCCCATATCATTCTATATTTTTACCTATGTTACATCTCCTTGCAATCTCACCCATTCAGTATAGTTTTTCCCATATTTGGTCACCCCCCTGACACCAGATAGTATTTTACAGTTGTTTCCATCCCTACCCCCCAACCAAGGGAATTTCTTAAATCACATATATTCTATGCATCGTTCATGATTATCACCCCATTCACATATACTAATACAGTTTCTGACACCATTTTGATCACCCAGATATCTGGAAGCCCTTTGCTTCTTATCGTCGCATCACCTTTCGTGTCGACATCAACAAATTTCCAAAAAGGTGACAGTATCTTCACTCTCATTCCATTGACAATTATTAGCCTTAGATGTCATGAAGAGAATCCTCGTCGCTCTCTGATGTTGTTGATTCCCGTGACATTCGACTCCAAAATAGTTTCATGTTACGGTGGATCTTACACTGCGACCATTGAAATTTTTCGTAGCAGTCGAAGACCTATGAATTTGCTAGGCCATCAATTCATATGAATCATTCACCACTTGGTTCAAAGCCAGTTCCTTCATTAGAATTGTCATTTTTTTTTTTATGCCCCCGAGGGCATTGCAGATATCTACTTCATCAACAAATTTTAGTTACTACTATCCATTTATGGTTTCATGATATGAGCACGGGGCATGCCCGCCTCATTTGTACAAACACTTTTTTTTTCTAGCATACTTTGCACTGATATTTCGTCCCCTCTCTCTCCGACAGATGGATCCCACAACTCCTCATGTTCAATTTTTTCTCACTTTATACACAAGTTCATCATCACCAAAATAAACAACGATGTATTTCTATTATATGTATGCTCCTAACCTCACACATTAGGCAGAACCTGTTATCACCGGAAAATGGCTCACCACAAATGAATACAATGGATGAAGAAATAGGTAGCACATACACAACATACTACCAATATTCATGGAATGATTACACTCAGTTTGGCAAGACAATCATAAAACCATATAAAAGTGGTTCTGGAAATCCGCACACATTCAATAAAAGAAGCTTGCGGGCTAACACAGTGTACGGCGTGTACAATGTGTGGAATGAGTGAATGATAGTCAAAAGACCCACGCGAATGCAGAAATGGTGCATTGATGAGTTTGGTTAGGCCTCAACCACTTTTTGGATGGAGGGGATCTCCCCGATACCCAAAATCGCCCCCAAATTTCACCTTAGTATCATTGAAAAGGATGGGAGGTACCTCCAAGGGCCTCCCATTCACATTTGGAACTAGTTAGGAAAAATATTGCCATCCTCCTATAAATAAAGGGCCATTGTATGAAAAAAAAAAAAGAGAATCATTTGAGTATTGTTATGCTTCTCAGTTTTATCTTTGGGAAGACATCTTCCTCTTAGAAATATTTTGGAATCCATAGAAAGTGTTGAGACTCTCTCCTCTTGAGTAGTCCACCACACTTTTCTTCACCATTTTCCTTTGTTAGCCATTCATAGTATAAATAATACTTTGTACTTGGGGACACTAGAGCCTTCCCAAGGAGGAAGAGGGGGCTCATAAGTTCCCATGTTTCTCCAAGGAGTATCAAATCGAAGATCATTTTACTTGGTATATATATCTTTTGTTTTCTTTGTGCATTCATTGTGAGTTATTACTTGCTTAGTTTATATTTATTTCATTGTTGTTTATTTCTTGTTTATTTATGTTAGTTGATCCACTAACCAACTAAATCTTTGTGGTTCTTTTTGGATAGCCTAACTAGATAGTTAAGAGACTTCCTTTTGCTCACCCATGTGACAAAAGGAACCCAAGACACCCCTAGATGGAAACCCGAAACCAAGAGTATGGAAACCATTTTGCTAACTTGGAAAATATATGTGTCAACTTGCAAACCAAATTTACTCAAGCCCAATCTTTTAGAGATAAAAATGTTTCTACAACTAATGACCAACTTGCTATATTTAATGCCAAGTTCACCAAAATTGACAAATTACCTCACTAGTTTTCTAATATTGTTCTTAAATTCATGACCACTCACTCCCAAGAACATCCCTCCCCCCAAGAAGTAGTTGAATCATCCCATTCCATGGATTTCACTCTATCATATATCAAAAATTTGATATAATTAATGACCAGCTTGCTATAGTTAATGCTAAGCTCACCAAACTAGACAAAGTACCTAAATAGTTGCCTGAATTTTTTGCGAAATTCATAGACACTCACTCCTAGGAATAGCCCTTCCCCAAAGAGGGATTTTAATCATCCCATTCCATGGGGTTTCACTCTAACACCTTTTTTCATGATCCGCACCTTCCTAAAGTGGATGTGATTAAATTTCATGGCTCCAACCTCACTGGCTAGGTCCCTTAAATGGAACATTATTGTTGGAATATTCACCAATATTGAGAGGGGTGGTGAATCGTTATTGAGCACATTTTAATCAGAACATGTAATATTCAACTTATCAATCAATTTATCACTTATGATTACATTCAATATATCATTAAAAATTTCATTCAACAATGCATAACATATAACCAAAAATACAGAGTATACCATAATTTTATGTGGAAACCCAAATGGGAGAAAACCACATAATGCTTTCTTATATATCAAAAGATTACATTCATAGGAATCTCCAACTACCAAATTATCTAGCACCAACTGGAAGGAGTCTCCAACCCCCTATTTACAGGCTCGAACCTAAATGAATCTACAACTCCTTAAATTCTCCAGCTACAACTAGAAGGAAGTTCCAACCCCCTGATTTATAGGCTCCAACCTGAAGGAATCTCCAACTCCCTGTATTCTCCAACTCCAACTAGAAGGAGGATCCAACCCCCTAGTTTACAGGAACCAACCTAAATGAGACTTTTATCTCTTGCCTTGCACCATCCTATCGCCCTGCAATATAAATGGAGACTCAACTTGTCACTAATAATCAACCTGTCACTGTAACTGTCATTTATGATCAACCTGTCACTGTCATTGATACTCAACCTGTCACTATCACTGTCACTAATATTTATACATCATCATCATCAAAGTTGATACAACCCCAATAACCTATGCCAAGATCACCAAGAACATCTCTCAAAACATATGCCCATATGCATCAAACCATGTACCAAGAATGTGCCAAAATATGCCTCAAGCATGTGCCATAACATCCATGATATACCATAAACCATGTACCAAATATATACCTCAAGTAACATGCCCAAAATCACCAACATATGTCTTTATCCATGTGCCAAAGAATCTCCAAGATATTCCTCAATCATATACCATAATCATCAAGATTTAAGCCTCAAAACATACATAAAGGCATACCTTTAATCATGTAACAAACTAGTGCATAAGATCTTTGCTCATCATACCTTCTTCAACTTTAGCATCATCAAAATGGGTCAACTTAGAAATTGGTTCCACATAAAAAGTGGGTCTACATGTGTCCAGATCAAAACTAGGTCCACATGGGTCCACATATAAACCCCAACATCACTTCTTAAATTTGTCTCGAACACTTGTTTGAGACTAGTTTTTGGATTAGTCACAAACCCTACATTCCAAAAAATATAACTCTGTACCTATAATGAATAAAGGTATTAAAATTTTACCCAATATTCTTCAATATCTTCTATGAAATTCCTCCAAGTTTAACTCCTTGAATCGTCCCTGAAAAGGAGTTATAGAGAAAATGACATACCTTGTTGAATTCTGGTCTATTTTGGAGAGAGAACTTGTACAACATGCCACTGCTCAATATTTGATATATAATTATGAAACTCACACACACATTATAATATAGACTATAATATTTCTAATTCAATTTGTCTCGTAGAATTTGGATCCTCTAAGAAGAATTTGTGACTTGTTTACCTAGAACACATGTTTGAGACTAGTTACAGGACTAGTCAAAAACCCTATCTTCCACAGAGTTTATATCCAAAAGTACAATGACCCAAAAGATGAAATTGTTACCACAGGTACCATGATATGTCTTCTCAACGGGCTCCAAATTTTGATATCTAAAACGTTATAGAAACAAAATTATAGTGAAAATGGTAAGATGACCTTTAAATAACATACCTTAGAACATAGCATCACAAGAATTCATCTTCCCTTGGAATTTCTCCCTTATTCACTTCATCTTCCCTATGAAATTTTCCTCAGATCTCCTTGGTTACCTTAAATAAAAATCACTTTATTTTATATAACAAATGAAATCCTAGGTGCCTTATTTATACTAGATCTGGCACCCTCTTTTCAAGGTCGACTTGACCTAGATAAAATTTAATTTAATTTTTAATGATTATTCCATTGTTGTTGACATTACCAACAATATCCTTAATATTTATTTTAATTTTCATTACAATGGGGATGACTTGTAACTTCTTGTTTGCAACACTTTTTATGAGTTGACTTGTAACTTTTTGTCCTTAGATCTTAGGCTCCTTTATTTTCTTTCAGGGTTTCATCTTTAAGAGGGAAAATCTCCTCAACCATGAGGAACCATGTGACATACCACCTACCATTGGAAATGGAATGAAGAGGACTAGCAATCTATGGAAGTGTTACATGCATTTTCAATTTCCTTTATGGTCTTTTTATTCAATCAACTTTGGGATCCATGACCACACTGTCAAGGCTTCTTAACCACTTGGCCATATTTCCAGGGCTTCTTGTAGACTTGTTCAAAGAGTCTTCCCATGAGGGACATGCTTAGAGATACTCCATAACAGGACAACTTTGGAGATTTCTTCAAATACACCCATTACTTGGACTTCTTCTAGAGTTGACATATAGGGTTGACATCAATGACAAATAACTTTCCAACAACTAGTTTCACTGCATGGCATCACTAATGGCTTAATGAAACTTTGTCAGTGTTTTGTATTTGTACCCCAAGTAGTGGATTTTTTTTAAACCCAATACTCATCATTTTTTTTGCTTGTCAAAGCTTAAACAATCGACTACATATCTTATTTTGGGAAATTTACTTTCCACACTGAAGATATTTCTGATACTTTTTTCTAAGAATGCTTTATTACTATTCTGAAGGAAGAAATCCATGCTCAAGTCTTAATGTTTCTCCCTACCACTTGGCTCAAATCCATTCAATGAGATAGGGAATCACAATAGGTGCTCAGTTCTCAAATACAAAAACCATCCTCTATTCCCCATCCATTTTCCACCAATCCTTCTCCTCCTCTCAAGATCCACAAATTAACCTATGTTGAAATAGGAAAACATAAACATAAAGTCCTTTGCTACAATTGTGATTACAAGTATTTTCTTGGGCACAAATGTAAGATAAAGAAACATTTTATGGCCATTTCCAAGGAAATTTCAGAAATTATGGTGATTCTCTCCCTCGAGAACCTCTACCTTAGCTAGATGATGTAATTCCTTCCTCTGATCAACCATATGTGGAACCCCAAATCTCCTTACATGCATTGAATATAATTTCAACTCCCCAAACCCTTAAATTATTTGGCTACATCAATCATCGTAAAGTCATTACCCTAATTGAAAGTAGTAGCACCCATAAATTTATTCACCAATGGGTTTCCCAAAAGACACATTGCTATATCCAACCAGTGAACAACTTCCGGACAATGATTGGTAATGGAGGTTCCATGAAATGTCTGGGTCGTTATGAAAATGAGCACTTTCAAATTGGTGATTATTCTTT
Source organism: Picea engelmannii (assembly GCA_009831015.1). Taxonomy (NCBI): domain Eukaryota; kingdom Viridiplantae; phylum Streptophyta; class Pinopsida; order Pinales; family Pinaceae; genus Picea; species Picea engelmannii. The sequence continues at coordinate 297,972 of ML799596.1, forward strand.
GAAATCCCACATATTTGGCATTGAAATGGGTATTTGTGACATTTTTTTGGGTGTTGAATGGTTACGCACATTGGTACCCATCACCATGGATTTCAAGGAGTTATATATGAGCTTCTAATAGTCTTGTTATTTCTACACTTTCCAAGGAATCACAACAGGTTCTCTCGATATTCTTAGCTCACATCATATGTAAAAACTCCTTAAAAAGTGTCATTCTATCATTATTTAGTAGTTCCATGTCATTCAATCCTTTGAGACCCCTTCCCAACCCATAAATTCTAATATGCAGTACATCTTATCCAAACTGTTGGAGAAATTTCTATTTTCGGCACACTAATTCAGTGGGAGTTAACTGACTAGTTCTATTTTAGACTTTCTAATTTTAGACCATCACTATTATGCATGCATTCCTAAGATAGGATGTCATTGCCTATATGAGTGCATATCACTCACTCATTGAAAATATCATAAGATACATTGATTCTCATTCTTCATATTGTATCTCTCTTCCTTTTCTTGATAAGCTTTGTTTGTGTATGCCTTAGCTAGGTCTCCTATGCAGGTTTCCATGAAACACTGACAAGGTATCAGAGCTGAGCTACTTGGGGCAACCCAACCAAGCTAGAGAAGAGTGAAAGAGGATATAATTATTGAGCAAACCTATTTTTCTCCATCATCGCAGCCTATCCCTATCGAAAGGTGTGACAATTGGAATCATCGCATCCTATCCCTATCAAAGGGTGCGAAGGTCGCACTCACACTTATGAAAAACAAAATTTTAAGAATCACCGTAGCCTATACACAGTCAAGGTGTGACATCGTTGCACTGTATTCTTCACCTAGGGTGCAACGATTCATTTTTTCATAATCATTGCACTTTATCCTTCTCTAGGGTGCGGCAATTCAGCATAGTCACACTGTATCCTTCTTTAGGGTGTAGCGATTCAATCTTCCCTCTAGAAAATTGGTTTTCTGTAGTAAAATAGCCATATCACGAAATCCACGATCTGGGTCGGGCTGAAATTTTGACCAGGGATGATGATGCTCACCAAAACTCTCCAAAACCCACATCATATGTTAGGATATATAGTTGTTTTATCATATCTATAGCAGTCATAGAACTGTCTGTCATATCTCAGAATCCACAATCTAGGATTTCAGGATCTTTTCATAATCAATAGCATGGATGGAGACGATGAAACTTATTCAATTAAGTCTGGTGATAATACTCACACCGTACAACTATTTTAATGGAATTCGAAGGCCACATTCCAACTCAAAAGAAAAGCACTGTATAATTTGACGATGGCGACATAAATAGAACCTACATCAGCACTTGAGAAGACCAGATGGGAGAACCGTAAGGATGAGGCCACATGACTACTTCTTGAGTTAATCTCCACTGATTTATGGTTTCATGTTGTTGCATGCAAGACTCCAAATGATATATGGACCACCTTGGAAGGACTCTTTGGAAAGAAGGATGAGATGCGAGGTCATATGCTTGAGGTAGAGTTGAATACCTTAGACCCTAAAATTTTTGATAATATACATGATTTATTTACTAAATTTAAGTCTTTTATATTGAGCTTGGGTGAATGTGGTATTGAAAAGTCTACACAAGAGAAAGAACCTATTCTAACAATCTTGTCCAAGCTAGGACAAGAATACATTGTATATGTCTCCAATTTCCATTCTGGAAGATGTCTTTTTGGGAAAAAAATGGAAAATTCCTATGATGGCTCATTTCATTGAGTCTCTCACAAGAGCAGAAAAAAATCATACAGATGGGCCTGATGAAATATTCCAAATCACATGAAATCACTATGCATGATGGAAAAGGTTCATCCAATTAGAAATCGAAGCAAAAACGAAAGGAGTTATTACATCCAGAGTCAAAGAAGGAGGGATATTCCAAACCCTTCAAGGATTCTTCAGGTTCCAAAGATTCTTCAAATTCCAAAAGGAAGAAGAAGAAGGGAAAGAAATGCACATATTGCAATAAACAAAATCATGAAGAATCCACATGCATGAAGAAGCAAATTGATCTTATGACACAAGTACTTTAGAAGAATAACCTTGTTGACTTCATTCCTGAAGGAGCTAAGAAGAAAAAGGAAGAAGATCATGTGTCTAAGAAAGGTAATCATCATGCTCTGGTTGCAATTAATTCCTCATATGATTCATGGATTATATATTTTGGCTCATCACATCATATGACAGCTAAAGAGGAAGTTTTTACTTCTTTGAGTTCATGCTCTAGACCTCCTATTCTCATGGGGGATGATACTCCAATAGCAGTTGCGGGAGAGGGAAGAGTGGAACTCCCCAATGGAATTTTTGAGAATGTTTTACATGTTCCGAATCTTTCTATAAATCTTCTCTTAGTTTATCATATCACTCAAATAGGTAAAAGGCTTGAATTTACATAATATTCAATTATTGTACTTGACATGCATGACAGTTCCATTATTGCAGTTGGTGAGGTAGATCAAAAATCACGGTTGTATAAGTTCACTAAGTTTACTAACTATGAATCCTATTTGATACTTACACATGCTAATGATAGTAGTAGAGTATGGAATGAGAGATTTGGTCATTTAAACTTTAGGTACATGTAGCGAATTTCCAAGAAAGGAATGGTCAAAGGCTTGCCAGACATTCAATTTTCTAAAGGATGCACTCTTGGAAAGCATATTGAAGAGAAGATTGAATAGGGGAAGGCATGGAGAGACTCCTCTTCCTTGGAGCTTGTTCACAGTGATCTCATGGGTCCATTTCCAAATTATTCCATAAAAAAAGAAATGTATGTGCTTACATTTATTGTTGATTACTCACGCTATACTTGGGTTTATTTTCTTAGACAAAAGTCTGAAGTTTTTGAGAATCTCAAAGAGTTCAAAGCTCTAGTAAAGACACAAAATGGGAAGAAAATAAATACCCTTCATACAGACAATGGTGGGGAGTATATCAACAAAGATGTTTAGAATATTTGTCATGAATATGATATCCAGTTGTAGCACACATTTCCATACACTCCACAACAGAATGGAGTTATTGAAAGGATGAACAAGTCTCTTAAGGAAATGACCAGTTGCATGTTGCATGCAAGATCACTTCCTTACAATCTTTGGGTTGATGCACTTAACTATGTTGCTTACATACAAAATAGAGAACCTCATAGATATATTGAGGATATGACACCTTTTGAGGCTTGGACATGTGACAAACCAGATGTCACACACGTACGCATCTTTGGATATAGAGCATAGGCCCATATTCCTTCTGAAAAAATGAAATCCTTAGATCCAAAGAGCACACCTTGCATATTTCTAGGATATCCAGATGATGTGAAGGGGTATAGATTGATTCATCCCTCTACAAACCAGCTCATGATTGAGCGTAGTGTTCAGTTTGAGGAGATTCCTTTGCATGCACCTCTAGTGCAAGATGTAGAGACTCTTATGCTTCCATCAGTTCTAGACATCAGAGATGATGATTCCACACACTCATATGCTACATATTCAGACACATATTTAGAGGATTATTTACATGTAGATGAGGAGGTAGTACATCCAAATGAGGAGCCAGAGTCAGAGCTTCATCAAATTCCCAAGTGGGCATAGTCCACAGTTCAGGCAGCAGACAACCTTGCAGGGGATCCATTGGATTCGAGGAGGACTCAATCTCAACATGTGTATCCTTCTCATGTATGTTCAGCTTCTGAACCAACGATTCCCATGAATTTCTCTATGGTTCAATATTTTGATCCACATACCTACAGTGAGGTTTTTGGCAATCCACTATGGGAAGCACCCATGAAGGAGGAGCATGACTCTCTCCTGGAGAATTAGACTTGGGATCTAGTTCCACTTCCATCGGGGAGGAAACTTTTCATATGCAAATGGGTCTATAGGAACAATAGAGCAACAAATGGTCAAGTGAGAAGGTACAAGGTCAGATTATTTGCAAAAGGATTTCAGCATATTCATGGGATAGATTATGATGATACCTTTTCTCTTGTAGAAAATATGGACTCCATTCACTTGGCTCTAGCCATTGTAGCATCCAAATGATGGGAAGTTCACCAGATGGATGTGAAGAATGATTTTGTTCATGGTGACCTTATAGAGGATATCTACATGGATCAGTCATAGGGGTTCATTCAAAACTCATATTTAGTATGGATACTGAAGAAGTATCTCTATGGAATCAAGAAGGAACCTAGAGCATGGTATGAAAAGATGGATTCTTACTTGCTTTCACATGATTTTGTTAGATGTAAATATGATTCCAATGTTTACATGCTGAGGACTACTAACTTTGTGATGATTTTAGTACTCTATGTTGATGATATTTTGATCACTGGTAGCTATGCTTCAACCATTTCTTTGGTCAAATATATTTTTCATGATAGGTTCTCTATGACGGACATGGGTCCACTACACTTCTTTCTTGGTCTTGATATTAGTTAGGATGCTTCTTGCATCAAAATTTCTTAGGATAAGTATGTCAGGGATATTCTGGATAGATTCCACATGACAAACTATAAGTCTACACATACACCCTTCTTATCTGGGATCAAACTTGAGGATGGCGGGGATACACCATTAGTGGAAAACACTTTGTATCGACAGTTGGTGGGGAGTCTTTTGTATCTCACCCACACCCTTCCATATATCTCATATGTGGTAAGAACATTTTCTAGATACATGAAGGAACCCCATGATCTGCACTGGAAGGATTCCAAGCGCATCCTTATATATATTTAGGGCACCATGATTTATGGGATTCACTATGCAGTTGGTTGTGCATTAGATCTCATAGGCTTCACAGATTCATATTGGGCCAGTGATATCACTATTGTCCCTTGACCAAGTTTTGGGAGATACTTGGTCAGGTTGACCTATTTTGGGACTTTGACAGCCTATCAAAGATGGAGCGCAAGACGAAGCAGATATCGCGGGATATCAGCCCCTTTTTAGGTCCCTTTTTGGATTTGGGAATATGTAACGGGAATGGGATGTCGACCCATGGGTTTACCCATGTTTAGGCCTATTTTGTATGTATAAATAGAAGGCTAGGAAATGTAAGAAGTAGTTGAATAGTGTGCAAGTTGTTTAAGTGCTAAGAGTGGGATTTGTGTGATCAAGAAATGTAAGGCTTCATGCACACCTTATGAGACTAACAGAGCTAAGTGTGAGTCATTGTAAGAGACTGTGAAGTCTTTGTGTTGCAATGCAAGGAAGGAGGATCTAGCGAGCTGCGTAGATCTCCTATCTTATGCGGAGTAAGGGTTTTGAGGCTCTATGCATGTAACCCATTGAAGAATCTAATAAAGAAGAAGAGTTGGTGGACATAGCCCCAGGGTGGGGGTGAACCTCATAAATACTATGTTATTCTTCTCTTTGCGATGTTTTGATGTGATTATGTGTTATGTGCTAAATGATTTGATATAGATAGATAGATTTGTTTATGCTTTGTGCTTATGATGAATTTGGATGCTAGATCTGACATCTGTGAAATTGCTTAGTGCCTGAATCTGCTAGATATGATCAATTCCTTTGTTAAGTGCTTATATACATTAGATTAGGGTGAATGTTGCGATTCTCTGTTTTCTCTGCGGAGTAGATATTGGTTAAATGCTAAAGAACTAATGGTGCTAAGTTTTCTATTAAGTATTATAATCACATATCTGTGTCCCAGCTAAGGTTGCAGACACCTGAGTCCTGCAACCATCCCTACCTCTACCTCGGGTGAGACTTCATCTTCTTCACAGGTGTTACCGAAAGGGTCGGTAGTTATGGTTTTGTTGGTGCATTGTTGTAGCGTTGAACCTTGGATTTTCCCCTATGCCAACAATCATAGATCGCAAGTCCACGTCCGAGTACACTCTCAGTTTGGGGTCAAGCCCAATTTGTTGTTCAAGTAAGAAGAAATCAACCATTTCTTTATCTTCCGCAAAGGTCGAGTACAGTGGAGTAGTCAACTGTGTCATTCAGACACTTTGGCTTCAACACTTTCTTACCAAGCTTGGTATCCAGTTTCAATTTTTGACTATCATATGGCGTGACAATAAAAGTACACTGATATTTTGTAGAGATCTAGTACAACGAAAACGAACCAAACACATTGAGGTCCACATGCATTTCATCAGAGATTCAGTACATGAAAAGATCATCAATTTGCAGTTTTGTCCTTCCTCTAAATAGACTGTTGACATATTCACCAAGACCTTCACTGAGAAGAAGTTTCAGACTTTGCGGGATCATCTTGCAGTGAAGAAAACAGTTTCCTAGCAACTGCCTTTTCTTCTTTTCATGCATTGTATTTTGAGGGGGGGGTTTGTTCCCACATGGTTTTCCCTCTTTCCTCATTTTTATTAAGTTTTCATTAGTTGCATTGTACACGAGTACCTAATATGGCCTAGTATCCAGGATTCATTGTTTCTCCATAGTGATGTTCAGGGGTCTTGGAGAAATTTCTATTTTTCGACACACTATTTCAGTGGAAGTTAACTGACTAGTTCTATTTTAGAGTTTCTAATTTTATACCATCACTATTATGCGTGCATTCCTAAGATAGTATGTCATTGCCTATATGAGTGAATATCACTCACTCATTGAACATATCATAAGATACATTGATTCTCATTCTTCATATTGTATCTCTCTTCCTTTTCTTGATAATCTTTGTTTGTGTATGCTTTAGCTAGGTCTCATGTGCAAGTTTCCATGAAACACTGACACAAACACCAATTAGTTTTTGGTGATAGAATGAGTGAAGATCAAGTTTGGTAAATAGAATCATATGATTTTGGTAACTAATATATTATGAGTTCTTAGTGGTTCCCTTTGGCCTTTTGAATGCACAATTCACCTTCCAAAGTCTCATGGATCACATATTTCAACCATTTCTATGTCATTTTGTCCTTATATTTTCTTATGACATCCTAATATACAACAAAACTTGGCAAGAAGATGTAACCCATGTATACAAAGTCTTACAACTACTTTATCTTCATCAACTCTTTCTCAAGAGGTCTCAAATGTTCCTTTGGAGTCTCTAAAGTCAAATATTTGGGCCATATTTTTAGTAAGGATGGTGTATGTGTGGACTCAAAGAAAATTGAAGCATTGAAGGATTGGCCCCATCCTATGGCTCTTAAAAGTTTACAATTTGTTCTTGGTCTAGGAGGGTACTATAAAAAGTTCGTTCAGAACTATGGAAAAAATTTGGATCCCCTCACTGCCTTAATAAAAATGCTTTTAGTTGGAATTCATTTGTAGATCAATCCTTCCAAGAATTGAGAGATGATATGTGAACAAATCTAGTATTTTCTCTGCCTGACTTCAATAAGAATATTTTTCTAGAATGTCATGCCTTGGGAAAATGCATAGGTGAAATTCCCATGCAAGAAGGTAGACCATTGGCATTTACTAGTAAACAAATTTGTGAGCACCACTTGGGAAAATCCACCTATGAAAAATAAATGTTGGTCATTTCGCATGATGTGGATATCTGGCATCCCTACTTAGTTGGGAAATATTTCCAAATTAAAAATAATCATCATAGCCTCAAGTAAATTTTTTAGCAAAGGATTTCATCCCTGGAACAAAAAAATGGGTTACAAAATTGTTAGGCTATGATTATGAGATCGTTTATAATAATGGAAAGGAGAATGTGGTAGTTGATTCTCTCTCTAGAAAATATGAAGAGGAAGGGTCTCTCTTTTCACCCTCCTTCATTGTCCTTAATTGGGTGAATGAAGTCCACAATGAATAGTTCATGACCCTAATATTTCCATAATAATCCAACAACTTCAACATGATTCTAATGCATATTCTAGCTACACTTGGCACAATGATGAGCTTTGTATAAAGGGTGTACATATTTGATCAAGTGGTTCAATTTTAAATCAACTATGATATATGAACTCCATGAATCAACAATAGTAGGTCATTTTGTGTTTCAAAAAACATATGAGTGGATCAACCATTCATTATTTTGGGAAGACATGAAGAAGTACATATGCACTTTTGTAGTTGAATGCAATCTTTCCAATGACACAAGGGAGAAAAAATGAAAACTTTAGGTGCTCCACAACCTTTACCTATTTTTCTTGATGTATGGACAAACATTTATATGAACTTCATAGTGGGGTTACCCATATATGGAAATAAATATATCATTATTGTTGTGGTTGATTGCCTTTCTAAATATGCTCATTATTTCCCTCCAAAACCCCTTTAAACCTTCCATAATTGCTCAAGTATTCATCGATAACATCTTCAAACTACACGGTATGCCAAAATCTATTATCACGAACCATGATCCTAGTTTCACTAGTAACTTCTATAAATAATTGTTCAGGCTCCAAGGCACTGGTTTAACATCATTTGACACCTTCTATGCTCATGATGAATCATTGGCATTAGTTACATCCTTTTCCATATTTGCAAGAGAAAGATACCCATTTTTCCTCCCTAAAAACATATGAAAAATCTCATTTTCCAAAATGTACGCGACTCTCCTTAAAAGCACTCATTTACATACATGACTTGCTAGTTAGAAACCCGCGCGCATGTTTAATTGTCTCGAAAAAATATAATTCTCAATGTTTCCAATGGAGTTGATGGGTTCCCTAGGTTCTCGACCTCCTATAGCCTGTGCATAACTGCTCCAACTAATAAAATGGAGTATAAAAGAGATCCTTGGGATGGAGGAAAGACATCATGAAAGAGATGCATCATTATGCTAGCAGTTTCCTTATAGCCCTTCAAGCCCATGTTTCCCTTTATTTATGACATTGTGTTCCCCTTGAAAACCCTTTTTTTAGGATTTTTGTTCCTATTTATCTTGTCACGAATAAATCCATTACTTCCTTGGACCCGTCAGGACACAAAACTTTGGAGGTATTATTTTTCATCTCAGGCCTTAGGTGGAGGAACTTGGAGCCTTGTTCCACGATCATTCCTCAATGGTTACATGTTGTAACCAACCCTGTTTGTTGTTATGAATACAATTACTCTCATTCCCATCTGATTCTTTGTGTTAATTCATAATTTTAATGATATTATGTGTATCTCATCTTGAATCTAACATAAAATTTGAATTGATTATATTTATTTAGTTAGCAGATAACTACTTGATTGTCGTTGCATACTTCTTTGGTTGGAGGACTTGCATAATATCATTGTCAAGGATTTCGAGATCAAAATACCTCAAATGGGATCTACTTCAAATGTAGGGTTCTAGGTATGTTCCTCTTCCTTTCTTCTAAAAGTTAGTTATTGCATGTAGTTATTTCCAATTGATTGTCTAAATAGAAGTTGAGAGGATTCTTTTAACGGAACTACTCTATTTTGGCCCTAACCCAAAGCCATAAGACATAGATTTATGTAACAAAATTGGCGACCATACTAGGGAATTTTCCCTTTTAGGTCGTTAGGGGTGCTTGCTTTTTGCATTTCCTTTGAAGCTTTTTATGTGCTTTAAGCCTTTTGTTATCCTTCTATGAATTTATACAATCCTTTTTGTGTCTTCCAGACCCTTATCTCTTAGTTAGAGAGGATTTTTAAGGGTGTACATGGGTTTCTATTATTACCGTTGCATACATATGTGATTTTCTCTAGTTAGAGTCATGTACATACGCTAGTTGTCCATTGGATAGTCACGTATGTGTTCTGTGAGGGAGTTTTTTTTATCTTTTCCCATACTTTTGGAGGTAGGATTTGTGGCTATGTGGGATCTTCCTAGGTCTTGCTAGGTTTTGGAGTAGTTTTTGGGTTTCAGAATTAGTTTCCTTTGCTTGCAAGATTATAAGAAAAGTTCAAAAATATGTTACAACTTTCTTGTTTAATCTAGGTTGTTTTTTGATTTTTTATGGTTTAGGGTTTTCGATTGATTTTTTGGGTGTTTCTTACACTCTGATTCTTGTTCCTACAGTGTTCTTAGGGTGTCTAGTCGTCTTGTTGTAATCTTTGTTCCCCTTGTATTTCTTGTTTTCTTGATTTGTAGAAACTAAAAGTGTAAGAGAGTGTGTTTTTGAATTTTCCTCTTTGCTCGTTTGCATTTGCATCTGAAAGAATTCCAATCTTGTTAGTTGCATCTGAAACTTACATTAGCAAATGCATTGCATCTAAAAGAAAAATTGCATTATTTGCATACAAGAAAGAGAGAGTTTGTTTTTGTTAAATTCTGAAGTGTTATTTACACTCTCATTTTCAGTGAAGAATTGCAATGTTGCATTTGTGTTCTTAAGTGTTTTTTTCTATCGAGTCCATCAAAAAGATCATTTTGTTTTACTCCAAATCCTTTTTTGAGTAAATAACATCCTATAAAATGAACGCTAACTAAAATGGATTAGACATTTTCATTTTATTAGGGTAAAAAAAAATGTTTTGGCTAGGGCCTTGGTTTAGGTTGGAGAGTTAATTTCTCAAAGGACAAAAAGTTAACTTAGGAGTCTAAGCAAGGGAGCACAAAACCAAGTTATTGTACAAGCGTGGTCAGAAACTCCTCTCACATAAGAGCCAAACACGAGGTCGTGTGAGGAATATCCAAGGAGATAACCCCTCCAAATATTGACCAAGAATTGTCGAAAGATCATATTTTGGGGGTTTCAATAGTACCCATACCTCTTTGGGAGGCGGTGCTTTCGAGGCTTTGGGCATTGTGTTGGGAAGGCAGGTTGAATAGAGAACAAAGAGAAGAAACGATGAATAGATAAAAGGAAAAGGATCAAGAATATCAAGAAAGAAGAGAGAATAAAGAGAATAAGATGGGGGATAGGAGAGAATAAGGTCCTATAAAATTTGGCAAAACCAGTCGAGCATGAGTTGAATCCAAATAAAAATGTCTTATCACCAGCTGATCAGGAGTGGGATACAACTCATTATGAGCTGGAAATAAAATATTAGGTAAAAGGGAAGAAAGTAGAGAATTGAGAGGGATCCTGAAAAGGAAAGAAAGAGTTTGATGCAAAAACAACGATAGCAGAGAGCAAAGGCGAAGCCGAAGCCGAAGAACTAGAAGAGTTCTAAAGAAATGTTGAGATTGTAGGATGTCTTGTGAAAACAATCCATGAATGTAAGTTGAACGTTGTATATTGAACATCTATTATAGCGTAGAGCGCAAGTTGAATGCCTTAAAGATAATAAAGAAACAAATATTTGTGGACGTAGCCCAGGAGGGGGTGAACCAAAGTAACTGTATGTCCAATTATGCTATGGAATGATTATGTATGTTTATAATATGTTAATTCATGTATGTTTGACATTGATTCCTTATTTTACTATGGATGAATGTGTATATTTATTGATAATGTTTAAATATTCATGCACAGTAATGTTAATTGTATGTTTAACTATTAAATGGTGAGAATATACACTGATATGCATAAAGAATTAAGTAATGAGAACATATTATCTAGGAACTAGTGCGAGAAAGAGTCATGTAGGTATGATAGAGTGTGCCTTCCTTATTTACCTTATCGATGTAGAGTCTCGGTTCCTACAATCCCCATAAATATATCTCAGATGAGACTTCTCCTACTCGCAGGTGATGCCGAAAGGGCTAGTATCTATAGGTTTTTTTTGGACAATGTACTTTGAACTTAGGTTCATTAACCTATCCATGTGTACACGCCAACAAATGGTTCTGATGCTGGGATAGAGAAGCTAGAAGTGAGAGAATGTTTTGGAGACTGACGAGGAAATAGATAATTGAATGGTTGGGACAAAAAGAACAAGAATTTTCTCAAAAGGAGAATATAAATCCATGCTTAAAGAACCAACAATAGATGTAATGGTATGTATATATAGACTTACATGAGGTCTTTTTCAATGAATTTCCTAATATTTTAGCATAATGGTTGGAAACATTTGTGGAAAATACTAGCAAACATCGACCAACTACACCAAAAGACTGGACTCATGAACTAGTGAAACGAGTGGAAACAGTAGAAAATAGTACATCCCCCGTAATGGAATTTTTACTAGATAGTATCTTGGGAGGACACATAACAAAATTTTCTATTGACTGTACTCATGTTTGCAATTTTGTAGAAAGAGACTTCTTTAAAGGTCTGGGAGGAAGATTCATAAGGTCGTTAGATACCTTGATCAAAATGATACTATGCAATAAAGAAGTGATGAAGATGGAATCATATAGCTAAACAAAAGGGGTTTGTTGACTAGGAGTTGATCAAAGAATGGATATCAGAAGGAGAAGACAAATTTGGAGTCTTGCGTAGTGGAAGAAGGTAAAAGAAGTTGAGAACTACAACTAAAGAGAGAGAGCAGTGCAGTGAGTACCCAAAACATCACGCAGACATCCATAGCATAGAAGTACAACAGATAGAAGGAGAAGAGGAAGATATCCCATGCATTCTAGTCATAGAAGAACCAATAAGTATTTTTCAAGATGAGTCCTGGTTCAAAACAACAACCTCTTGGGAGTCACCTAAATTTGAGACAACTTTCAAATATATTTCCAAAGCACTTGTAGTGAGTAAAGGACATCATAGAAGCAATAGCTAGAGCAGTGGTAGTTTCCAGAGCAATGGTAGCGGTACAGGTAATCAGAATCAACCAGCATCACTAGGAAGGGGTCCTACACACAACAATATGGCAGGAGTATATAATACACTTATATTATCGGAGTTCAAAGGAATTGGATCTGAGGATTTAGAACAACACTTGTTCATATGTGAGACCATATGGACCACAAGGAATTTCCACAATGATGGTGCAAAGATCGTGCAGTTGGCGATAAATTTTAGAGGACGTGTGCTAGTCTGGTACATGAAGCTCCAAAGTACCACAATACTATGCCAGACAAGAACCTTATTAGAGATTACACAAGCATTTCTAAAACAATTTAAGAAACCTAAGTCTGAGTCACAATACATTATTGATCTCAAGGAAATCAAACAAGTACAAAATGCGTCTGTATGGTAGTTTGATAAGAGGTTCAAATATGTTATGGGGAGGTTAACATTTAAAATACTTGATCAACAACACAAAGAGTATATCAGTGCAAGCTTGTTAACTCACATCCACAGTCTGTTAATACAAAACAAGGTTACGATGTAGTCTGAAGCATTGGAAATTGCTATGAAACTAGAAGCATCTTTGGTTGAAGACAACAGAATGGCCCAGATACAGAACCAATCAGCTACATTAACAATTAATTTGGTAGGAATTACAAAGAGGAAAGAGAAATGGGAACAGATATGGTGCACCAAATGTAGGACTAAAGGTCACCACAAAGATGAGTGTCTAGCCTTTGCACAGTACTTAGCAGTTGGAGTGCCAAACCCGCTACCAGGAGGAGGATACTATGAGATATTCAAGAAGTGGGGACATAACCCCCATGAGTTCCAACTATTACAAAAATATTAGCATACCCCAAGAAGCTTATTCTTTATTTTTTGCAAATCAATAGGGCATGAAGACAAAATTTTTTGTGCATTTGATATAATGAGGGAGCACACGATAGACATGTAAAAACTTTAGGAGGAGAATGTTGCGACAGAAGGAGGAGGGAGGTGTAATACCCCAAGAGGATTTAATCAAGGAAATTGAGGAGGATTCAGTAGGGAACAAGGTTGAACAAACTTTGGGAGAGGAGTAAGTGGCCCCATAGTATGCTATAACTGTAACCAACCATGACACTTAGCATGGGGTTGCCAAAATCCCTACACAACATGTACTTAATGTTGGGCATTAGAACATGCAACAAAGGACTGTACACAATTTTTGGAAAAATGGCAGTCCAAAGGGAACCAAAATCAAAACCCAAAGATTTAGAAGATCTCCACCGAGATAAGGGATCAAGGACCTCAACTCACATTTGTTATGTGCGTAGGAACCAAAACAGGGAGAGATGCAAACAATGGAGGGAAATAGGTTTAGCAAAGGGTAAATAAATCAGAAGAAACTATATGAGAATTTGACCCACAAGAAGAGAAGGGAACCTATAAACAAGCAAGGAAAGTACTCATGTGACAGGAATAGACAACATCCACATTGGCTACACCACCTAGGGGATATATGCATCCCATGGAGGATGAGGTCAGGACCAAAGGATCATTCAGAGAAGATAATAACCTTAGAATTTTTTTTGCAAAGTTTCTTAGAGTTGGTTGAAGATGAAAATTCATTGCATACATTATTATCGATGATTGATCACTGCGCTCAAGGGAAGACATTCCCTATCAAAAATAAAGTAGTGAACCAGCTACTGCACAAGAAAAGAACCAATGGATAATTTAGGTTCAATGTGCATATTAGAGAATAGGAAATCGACAACATGATCTTAGAATTAGGGTCTGATGTGAACGTGCTACCTAAGAAGACATGCGATATGATGGGGAAACCAAAGTTAGCATGGTCACCCATCCAATTGAGACTAGAAAATCAATACAAAATAGTACCAATTGGAAGGTTAACAAGAATACATGTGAACATAGATGGAGTACGCAACATCACAGACTTCGAATTTATCGAGATTATGGATGAAAATCAACCATATATAACATTAATGGGACTAGAATCGGTCATTGAAAACCAAGAAAATATCAACTTGAAAAGGTGCAAGATGATATTTGAAGTAGGAGATCTAAAAGTGACTCTTCCCTTAGACCCAAAAGAAGGAAGGTGGTTCTTGGGTTACTTGGGCTAAATCGGGTTCTAACTATAGGATTACCAAAAAACCCTTCTACCATTGGCCCTTCTGGATACCAGAAGGAAACACAACACATAGAGGACACTACGCAGTCTCACCCGAGATGGCCTCTATGGGTGGTCGCAGGACTCAAATGTCTGTAACCTTGGGATGGGATGTGTATCTCTCAGAGGAATTTAACCTACTAAATTATAACCTTCAAACCCTCATTAGATCTCACTCTAGACCACTGTCACAAATATTCGAATAGGGATTCATCAACCATCATAACCGCATGTGCTCAAATACATGCATTTATCTATTGTAACACAATATTTTGATCTAAACGCTAGCTAAGTATGCATTTATTTAGTGTTGTTCTTCATATTCCATTAACTTATTCTTACTGTGCAATGTTCATTCCTTTATCATATAACATATTCATCATAATAACTCATTAAAGTAAATGCAAACATAACACACTGCATATAGTCACATAAAACACAGATATATCGTGGTTTACGCCCCCTAGGGCTACGTCCACAAAGATTTGTCGCTTGGGATCTTTATTCATATTCTCTGCAAATCCAGTGTTGCACACTATACAATTATTTTTCCATTACATTCGATCTCCACAGATTGCCAAAATCTCTCAACAATAACACCTACTAACAAGTGTTAGGATATTTAGACACTTAGGAGTTAGTTAATATCTACTTGGTCTAGTGTGTCACTAGGTAAAAGTTTGTTTCTTAGTGTGTTTCTTTAGTATGCATTAGTATGCATTTGTAGTTAGGAAATCCGATGGTCACAATATGTTCCCGACATAGAGTGATCTGACGGTTCATACTCTCCTCGATCTTAATGACCATTGATCCATAGATTAACAACCATTTGGTCCATGATCTCTATTTAAAGAGAAAGGAGGGTCATTTTCCGATGATCGATTGTGAGAAAATCTCTTGTAAAATCTCTTTGTAATCTTTTTCTTTGCATTAATAAACTGCTCCAAGTGATCACGTTGCCTGGGGCCATGGATGTTTCCATGTAGGGGTTTTACCACATGAAAACATCGGTGTTTTGATCATTGATCTAGTTATGTGAGTGGTTACTAAAGGTGTTCGTCCTTTGTTGGAATACTTGTGTTGTCGAACATGGTATCAGAGCCTGTTTGAAGACCCGCTCCTGTTGTAGATCGAGATCATGAAGCCAAGTTTCCTCATATTCATTTTCTGTTATTTCCATACATTTCTGGGCCGCGAGGACTATTCCATTACGTCCAGAGCATTTGTTTCAGTCAGAAACACTTTTCTTTTCACTCGAAAAGGTTTATGTTTTCCCAAGATACGACCATTATAATCAGATCCGAAGGTATAAAGCATGAATATGCATTTTTTAAATTTCTGCAAAGTTTTATTTTTGTTTTATTTCGGTTTGATATTATTTGTTTCTAGGTTGCTACTCTTTTGGATCTGCATATGCTCTTTTCCCCGCTCCCTATGCGATCTTGGCAAATCAGAAATAGATAGGAAAAGGTGCATCATCCGGGTAAGCTAACTGATATCTAACCCTTGTTGTCATCGAGAAGCGAATTTTTTTCTTGTGTGAAAAGAGTTTTTTTTTAGGATGCTCTCCAAGGCCATCAACAACAACAAAAACAACAAAAACACCCCAAATCCTCCTTTTAAACATTACAATATGTTTTGCAACAACAACAACAACAACAACACCCCAAATCCTCCTTCTGAACATTACAATATGTTTTGCTAGAACATTTGGTTAAAAACTACCTTATTAAGTAAGAGATCTTGAGTTCAAGTCTCTCTTTTGTTACCTTTTTTGAAAAAATTCATGCTAAAATTGTAAAGTGTATTTCACTTCAAGTATAAAAGTGAATCACTATAAGTAGCTTTAATATTTTATTTTAGAGTTATTTATTTTGCATGTAGCTTTTATGTTATAAGGTAACTTCATTGTAAAATTGATCCCCACTTCTCTTTACAAAAGTGGGTCACTTCATAAAGTAGCTTACACTATCATGTGGTCATTTGGTTACCGTTTATGCCTTTTTTAAAAGGGAATAACTCTCACATCGGAAGTTCATTTTCAGTGCCAATTTTTTTAAAACCACATAACTTTTCGAGCTCTTTCCATCCAAATCATCAGTTTTAGATTTTAAATCCATATTATCTACATATTTAATATGCCTTCTACAAGTAATGTTTTTCTTACCAGCACCAACTAATTCCAATGGAAATCTCATATGGAAGATTTATTAAGAAGTAAAGGCTTGTACCAGATTACCTAGGAAAGGAAAAAGAACCCATTGATGATGATAAGAAATAAAAATGGGCTAATAGGAGTGATAAAGAGTGTAGACTAATCAGAATGTCCATCTCTCCTGATTTAATATACCACCTCCAAGAAATTGATGACCCCGAAGAAGCATGGGACAAGATTGAATCTGTGTTTGCTAAACTCAACATTATTCGAGCACAACAATTAGAAAATCAAGTACTAAACTTGAGACCAAGTGATTTTTCTTTCCTTGGAGACTATCTATCTAGGTTTAAAACGCTTAGAATTTTATGTGAAGAATGTAAGATAAAAATGGAGGAAGAGTGTTGCATCTATCTTATTCTTTCTAAGATAGGTAGTGCATATTTTGTGTTTGTATCTAACTTTTATGCCATCAGAGAGGCTCTAGGGAAAGCTTATGAAAAACCCACTCTTAAGTCATTTTGTGTTTCTTTGATTAGAGAGGAAGATAAGCTTTTACAACTTGGAGTGATCAACACTGCAGGTACCTCCAACAAAGCCTTAGTTTCCCAACGAAAAGATAAACCCAAGAATTCCAAGAAGAAACATCCTTGCCACAACAACAAGAAATATAAGGGTCCCAAACCCACTCAGATAGCTTTTTCTCCAAATGGAGACAAAAGAGCAAAATATAAAAATAAGAAGACTGAAATACATTGCAACTTTTGTGATAAAGATGGTCATGTTGAGTCCAAATGTTTCAAGAAGATGGCAGTTTTAGAAGCAGTGATGAAGAAGCACAACATCAGTATTGATTCTACTTCTTATTCTTCTTCTTATTCTCATGGACATGCACTTTCCACTTCTGGTTTCTCCTTCAACACAAATTATACTTCTTCTTCTGATGAGTGGCTTATTGATTCAGGAGAATCTTATCATATGGCTAAGGATAAATCCATATTTTCTGCTCTAAATGAATGTAACACCAAGAAAATATTTGTTGGTGATGATAGATCTCTTAGTGTTGTAGGATATGGAACAGTTCAAGTATATAATGGTCATTTCAATGATGTATTATGTGTTCCAAGTCTTTCTTGTATCCTTCTATCAATATATCAAATCACTCATTCAAGTTAAGGTAAAACCGTAGAGTTTTCACCTCACCAAGTTGTAATCAAGGATCTAAAATATCCTAAGCATGTTCTTGCAAATGGAATTGTTGATGATATTACCAGGTTGTACAAGTTTGACAACTTTGTGTCACCAAATTTTCATCAGTTTTGTTGCTCATAGCGATGACTTGAGAAAACTTTGGCATGAGCGGTTTGGTCATCTAAACTATCGCTCATTGAAACAACTATGTAATCAACATATGGTGACTGGTATTCCTATTGTTCCATGTAGAGATGGTGTTTGTGCTAGTTGTGTTCTCGACAAACATCATTGGGACAGTTTTGACAAACATTCCTCTTGGCATGCCTCAGGCCCTTTACAGCTTGTTCACAGTGATTTGTGGTCCATTTTCTTCTCCTTCTTTTTCTGGGTGCAAGTATTTCTTAACTTTCATTGATGATTTTTCCAGACATACTTGGGTTTACTTCTTAAAACTTAAGAGCGAAGTTTTTGACAAGTTTTTGGCCTACAAGGCCCTTGTAGAAAAGCAATCTAGACATCAAATTCAAAATTTAAGAACAAATAATGGAGGAGAATATGTGAACAATAATTTTACAAGTTACTGCACTACACAGGGCATCCAAATGCAACACACTATTCCATATACACCACAACAAAATGGTGTTGCTGAGATAAAGAACCGCACATTAAAAGAAATGGTTAATTGTATGATCCAATCCAAGGGATTAAGTCTAAAGTATTGGGTGGAAGCAATCAACTGTGCAAATTACATAGTCAATCGAACTCCCTCAAAGGCTCTTAAAAATATAACACTAGAAGAAGATTGGACTAAAATTAAACCAGATGTAAGTCACTTCTGTGCATTTGGCAGTATAGCATGGGCTCACATTCTTGATGAGAAAAGGAAAGAATTGCAGCCTAAAAGTGAGAAGTGTATATTTGTTGGTTATTTTGAAGATGTCAAAGGTTATAGACTTCTTCAACCACATTGTAATGAAATTATTCTTAGAAGATATGTTAAATTTGATGAAATTCTCTTGGCCTACGAGCCTAATTCGACAGTTGTACCTTCTTCAGCCTGGGAGCCATCTTCGAAGTTTGTGCCTTATTATGTTCCTATTCTGGTTTCTTCTTCAGATGATGATAGTGAGGATGAAAATCCACCTCCTCCTGTTGACCTTCCTCCAGATGATTCCTTTGAACCTGAACAAGCACTAGTTCCATTGCTTCCTAGATGGGTCCGTTCAACACAAGAAGCAACTGGTGATATTGTTGGTGATCCTTTAGATCAGCGTCGAACATGTTCACAGTTCCAACGAGCCTCTTCTATTTTGGCTCAATTTTCAGAGACTCGTGATCCAGAGACATTTGCAGAAGCTTCAAGTCATCCATATTGGGATACAACAATGAATGAAGAGTATCATTCTTTAATGGCAAATGATACTTGGGATCTTGTACCTCTTCCAAAAGGAAGAAAACTTGTCAGATGTAAATGGGTCTACAGAACTAAGTATGCATCAAATGGAAGTGTTGAAAGACACAAGGCTTGGTTAGTTGCAAAAGGATTCTCCCAAGTTGAAGGAATTGACTATAATGAAACCTTTTCCCTTGTATCCAAAATGAATTCCATCCACCTTGTTATTTCCCTTGCTACCTCACATAAATGAGAGGTCCATCAGATGGATGTTAAATTCTCCTTCTTGCATGGAGATTTGAAAGAAGAAATCTACATGGAACAACCTACTAGTTATGTCCAGAATGACTCTAGCCTTGTCTGTTGCCTTAAGAAATCTCTTTATGGTCTTAAGAAAGATCCCTGATCTTGGTATGCCAAAATGGGCAGCTTTATTATTAACACCGAATTATCTAGATGCCATTATTATCCTAATGTCTATACGAAGAAAGTAGGAATCCATCTAATAATCCTTTTCCTTTATGTTGATGACCTTATCCTTACTGGTACTGACTCAAAACTTTTAAACCATGTGAAAACGATCCTTAAGAATAATTTTGAAATGACAGACTTAGGATTTTTTCACTATTTCCCTGGCCTCCAAGTTTTGCAAACCAATGAAGGAATTTTTCTTTCCCGGTCTAAGTATGCCTGTAAACTTCTTCATCACTTTCACATGGATTATTGTAAACCAAACCCTTCTCCCTTCCATTCTAGAGTCAATCTTACCACCACCTACACCTCTCCTAAAGTTGATGCCACCCTGTACCATCAATTAGTTGGTAGCCTCTTATGCTTGACTCATACCCATCCTAATCTTTCCTTTGTTTTTGGTCTTGTTGCTTGGTATATGAAAACACCCCATGAAAGCCATTGGAAAGAAGCTAAAAGGATACTTCACTATGTATTTGGTACAGTTTAGTTCGGGATACATTACAGCAGGGGGGACTCCTTTATTGGTTGGTTTTACAGATTCAGATTGGGCCGGCGACCCTAATGATAGGAAGTCTACTACAGGTTATTTTTTCAACCTTGGTTTAGGACCTATCACTTGGGCCTATAAGAAACAACAGGCTATTTCACTTTCTTCAGCAGAAGTAGAGTACCGAGCAGCGATAAATGCAAGTCAAGAAGCCTTGTGGCTTCGACATATCCTTTCAGAGTTTGGATTCGAGCACTAGCATCTGACCAACCTTTGGTGCGATAATCAGAGTGCCATCAACCTCTCTAAAGACCCAGTTCAACATCATCACAACAAGCACATCGATCTACACATGCACTTCATCAGAAATCTCATTCATGATCAAGTTATTGAAGTGCTATTTTTCCCTACAGAAGATCAAGTTGCATACATTTTCACAAAGTCTCTTATAGAAGCTAAGTTTTCCAAACTTTGATCTATGTTAAGAGTTCAGGAAGTTGTCATTAAAGGGGGATAGGATCTAATTCCTTCTTCCTTCTCCTATTGTGTCAACATTGTAAATCCTTCAATCCTATCCCAAGTTGTTCTTAAGGGGGGATGTTAGGATATTTAGACACTTAGGAGTTAGTTAAGATCTACTTGGTCTAGTGTGTCATTAGGTAAAAGTGTGTTTCTTAGTGTGTTTATTTATTATGAATTAGTATGCATTATGTTGGTCACTATAATTGCTTAATTAAATTCAAACAACCAAGTGAAACATAAATTATCAACCCAGGGAAGTCTTTTGTTTCAAAGGTAGCTGCGCACTATATATGCTCAATTCCAAAAGCACTTAGTGTTGTAGTAAAGAAA
>ML799596.1:319361-335134 GCA_009831015.1 Picea engelmannii
GCGCTCTTGACTGTGTCGGTTGACTGCTAGCTGTCAGGACTCGTGTTTCAGCATCGTGGCAGCCTCCTCTGTGTCTCAGCATCTGCACTTCTGAACTGAGTGATTGCTCCGTGTTTCGGCTTATGCGTCCTCAGATTGTGTAGAAGCTCCGTGTTTCAGCATCTGCATCTTTGGACTGTGTAGCAGCTTCCGTGTTTCAGCAACGACTTAGATAGTTCTGTGTTTCAGCATCGGCCTTGAATACTATTCTGCAAATATGGACACTTATGCGCTTCTAATCAATGGTTAGGTCAAAAAGTAATGTAAAGTATTATGTAAAACAAATTAAACATATAGTGATGAGAAAGGACGTTGTATACCTTGGAGTGATCAGATGAAGTGATAATATGAGTCTGAATACAGGTAATGAAGGGTATAATAATGGAAAAAAGTATGGGAAAAAAGGGTACAATATGTGGTCCTAACACATTTGTAGTTAGGAAATCTGATGGTCACGATATGTTCCCGACATAGAGTGATCCAACGGTTCATACTCTCCTCGATCTTAACGGTCATTGGTAAATGGCTTAACTCTTGATTGGTCCATGATCTCTATTTAAAT
Source organism: Picea engelmannii (assembly GCA_009831015.1). NCBI lineage: Eukaryota > Viridiplantae > Streptophyta > Pinopsida > Pinales > Pinaceae > Picea > Picea engelmannii. The sequence continues at coordinate 319,963 of ML799596.1, forward strand.
AGCATGGAGGGTCATTTTTTGATGATCGATTGTGAGAAACTCTCTTGTAAAATCTCTTTGTAATCTTTTTATTTGCATTAATAAACTGCTCCAAGTGGTCGCGTTGGTTGAGGCCGTGGATGTTTCCCCGTAGGGGTTTTACCATGTGAAAACATTGGTGTGTTGATATTTGATTTGGTTATGTGAGTGGTTAGTAAAGGTGTTAGTCCTCTGTTGGAATACCTGTGTTTTCGAACAACAAGAATGACCAACCCCCTCATGGTCCTAATACATTCTACTTATACAAAACTTGGTCAAATCCCTTACAAAAATCCTAACCCTAACAGGATTAGGTTTTCCCACTTTCTCCTTGGCTTCGTCTCGGCTCGTCCTCGATCCACCTGTTGCTCCAAGTTGGCACTTGTCCACTTTCCAGCTGCTTCGGATAATTTTTTCCACTTTGTAACTGCTTTTCTTGGTGTTACTTTTTCCTCTATTTTTGGTGTTTCTTTTCCTCTATTTCTGGCACGCTCCCCTTTTTTTTGGTGCTACTTTGATTCCTTAAAAAATTATTTGGATTTTCCCAAAATTGGCCTACAATAAAAATCCCCCAACACCAACATCATGACTCATCCCAAGTCACTCACGAACTCTAGCATCTTGCACTACCTGTGCCAGTGAGTTGTACATATCTGTTATCCGTTGGCATTGCTCTTGAGCCTAGCTGCTCTTCTCTTTCATGGTTTCTACCACCTACACGGTGACTAAAGGTCTTAACATCTCTCCCCCCTCCAAGCCTATATGGTCTATTCTTATCTTTTTTTCGTCAATCTCCATGACCAGTTGCTCCACCTTATCCTTCAGGAGCTCCAAGTGATCATATCTTGTGATTTTTTGTGCCTACATCATTTTTTCCTCTACCTGTAGGTTCTTCATTTATGCGACAGTATTGATCTTATATGGGAGTTAAATTTTCCTCTACCATTGCTTGACATATATCATTTTTTCATGCAATTTATCTTCCCACCCTTGCAAATCCTGTAGGCTCCCATCCTCTAATAGTTGTGTCCAAAATTGGGTGATCTTCTCCAACGGTTATGTTATTCTATGTATGTTATGTGCGATATTCTCTATTGATGTTGTTGCATCCTATTATCTTTGATCTCTGAATTATGGAGAAGTAGTATCTACTACGTTCTCCTCCATCTCCTTTATATGTTCTTTATACTGCTCCAAAGTCTGTGTTATTTTCTTTATATTCTCTTCCAAAGATGCTCCCTCCAGTTTTGCACTGTCTGAGATGGATTGGACTACTACATTTATTTATTTCTCCATCTCATCCATTTTTTTTTGTTATTTATTATTTTTTTTCCATTCTTGGCTAACTGCATCCTTCAACGAGGTGTTTTCTTCCTGTGCCAACTGTAAGTTCATTGCATCAAACCTTGCCCTGGATTGAATCTCCTGCGCGACGCTAACCTGTAATTTATACATCACCTTTGTTGGAATCTTTGGCAATGCCAAGTACAATGTCTCACTGTCTTTTAAGGGATTATGTACTATCTCCTCATCAATAAACAACATTGCAGGTGCTCCCCTACGTTGTAATGTGCATTATTTCTCCAACGGGAACTCCTTCTTTAGCTTGCGCTTGTTTGTCTTTTTGTTGTTTCTCTTCCCTAATATTGAACTACTCTAGCACAATTCTCACTTCCTTCACCTATTCCAAAATTGAAGCTCTGTGATTTTTAGCATTCTCCCATACCTCTGACAGTCGATCTTCGAATGTGGTGTCTATAAACTCCACATCATATGCTGTCAGTGATGTCTGCATTGATGTTTTGTGGGCCTTTTCCTTCTTCCTGTAGCTGCTTACTTTCTTCCTTGTTCTCTTTATTTGGGAATCTTATGGCTCATGGCTATCATCTCCACATCATCTGTTAGCAGTGATTCCTACATTGGTCTTTTGTTGGCCTTTTCCTTTCCTGTAGCCACTTACTTGCTCCTTTGTTATCTTTCTTTGGGCATTCAATGGATCATATGCCTCTGGCATTTGTGTATCCATGCATGTATCCTTCCCAAATTCTTCTTCCATGGATATATCATGTGTCTCCGTCCGGACTTCTTTGGTGCACACTTGTTCCATCACTCCTCTTGTTTCCTTCTCTTTGCGTGGTGTTCCTTATGTAGAACCACGTTATGGTTTCATATGTGTCCTATTTTTCTTCTGTATGGGGATGATTTTACCCACTGGACCTTGTGTCATCTTCTTCTTCGTACTAGCACCATTACTGCATGTCTATTGTGAGGGAATTGTTTTACCATGCATATGAGTTTGTATTGTTGTCTCTGTTCTCGGAATCAGTGGAACTTTCCACTCCTCATGCCACTCCTTGACCTCCATCTTGATGTCCTGCATCGTCACACAATAACTCAGTTGTAGCCACTCCTTGGTTGGATCCCTATTTTCCTGCAACCACATGCTATAGCATGATGCTTAGAAATTTTCTAGCTGCCCAAACTCCTGGACAGTTTCTGGAGAAATCCTCCATGTGTATTCTAACCGATTCTACATATCTGTAAGTACAGATCGAACACATTTCTTTTTATTTTCTTGGCCTTGGGATCCGATATTCTTTGAAGAGATGTGTAGCGCGTTGCGCCACACTTTCATGTCCTTGGCAGGAATAGATTGTATGTGGGTTCTTACCAGCCCACCAATGCAATGAGGATGACTAACCACGAGTAGTGGAACTCAGAGCCCCAATATTGTGTGTCCTTTCAATATTCCAAGAAGGAGTTTAGTAGATAAGGGGCCCTTCTCATCTAGATCCCCTTCGCGCAATGCACTGCAGCTGCTACTATGCCTGTGAGTACCTCCTCCTTTCTAAATGTGTGCATTAACTTGCAACCTAATAGTATTGTTGCAAATCATTTTGCAGGATCGTTGATGTCACTGATCCTTATTCCTCTGTTACCTCTCTATGCACCATACTTTTCTTTGATTTCATCAGAAATTGATTTTTCCTTTGTTTTGTCTTCTACATACTGATATGGCTTCTCCCCATCCATGGGTATCCCTGTGATTGTTTCGATCAAATCAAAGTTGATAGGGATTGGCATATCCATCAATAAAATCCCTTCATTAACCCTTGATAGGAGTTGCTTGACACATCCATTGATGTGTTTACCATGCCCAAAGTGTATTATATCCAACAAATTCATTATTCATGTGTTGTATATCCCTAAGATCCATTGCGCAAGCTTCAACAGTGGTGCATATGATGGGCCCTCTCCCCTGCTCTCCAAATAATTCTATGGAACCAAGTCTAGGAATTTTACTTCATCTACCATGTCATGGTAGTTGGCTCATACTATAGAGTGTGAATCTCATCCACATCCACAGCCATGGGCATCTCTTGCGTCTTTGTTACCCGAGCACTACTTCTCATGTTTCTCCTGGTTCTACTTGGCGCTCTGACTCTCGGTGGTGACATTCTGCTGAATTCGAACTACTGACCACAAATATCCACTTTCTATTATCACTTCACACCCTCTTGCTGTCAAATATCTCTCTTCGTTCTTCTCCTTAGTAAAAAATGCAAATTACCACATTTCCCCCATTTTTCAACTTTATAGCGGGACAAAGAAATGACAGTTGTTCCGCACTAATAGTTTTCACTTTTCCATTTTTTCCTACACACCCCGCTTTTTGTGTATGTCAACTATTTTCCCGTGTTCAATGTCTTCTGTTATCACCATAACAATTTCCCGGAATATGAGTGCCAAATAAATTTAGAGAGGGGTTAGACCGGCAGGCTGGAACCCATCTAGCGGGAAGAGGTATATTGGTAGGGACATGGAAGTGGTAGGACCCAATGGACCATAGATATTGGGGCATACTGGATCAACGGTTGAGACCCATATCGGGTAGAAAAACAGTGTGGGACTTAACTAAACGAGGGTAGGCCGGGGAAAACCACCATGGTGTCATTCATGGATGCGTGGTTCCCTCATAGGTACATCAAGATGAAAGGCAGTCTGCCTAAAACCATTTTCCCAAAAGCCTCGATGTCACATGTTCTAATACGTCAAATCAACAATTCATGTAGGGGAGAGCGACGGCTAGTAAAATCACTGCACGCCACTTGTTCGGGTACTTCACGACCATGCGATGTCAGGGGAACGCCGCCAGATAACGAACTCAAAGGCTAATCATTTTAAATGGATTGGTTGAGCATGGTAAACCAACATGCCTGTAAGTAATATTGTCAGTGGTTAATGATTGGAACTTGATAACTACCTATCTTCAAGTATGGGTGGTGTTATTCTGCTCCAGGAAATCATCGTCTCATTCATAAGTGAAGTAATCCCCAACTAGATCAACTTTCTGATTTCTGTAAGAGTTAAGGAAAACAAAAATCATGGTATCTACAAAATTGGAAGACATGGATGAAGCCAATCAAGAAATATCCAGTGGAACAAGGTTTTTGACTAACATGGCGCATTTATCAATGAGTAAGAAATAAAGGTCGATTGCATAGATATTAGCAACCAAATTCCATATTGACCGTGCGACAGAACCAGAATCAAGGATCATATTAAATCCTATTATGAGTGACCTAATCATCAATGGACATGTGGTCGAACTCTACAAGAAAGAAGTGAAGAAGAAATGGAGCAAACGACAGAAGACAGAAATTAGAGCTGAGGCGGTTGAGAGCATTAGGGAAAATCAACTAGCCTAGTTGAGCACTCTAAAGGAGGAAATCTCCAAGATGGAATGAATTCTCAGGTAGAATTGAGTATGTTCTAGCAAAATTTGGACATATGGCATTCAAAGGAAAAAGCCCCAGATATGTCAGACCTGTTTGTAACGATCCCTTTAAAGTAGGAGAATTGTCGTTATATATTACTCCTTTTCATAACTGACCTTTATTTTTAGAATTTTGGGGAAGTTTGATCGTTTTTAATTCCACAAGTAACTCCTCTATATATATCATCTCGAGGATATAAAAGACATCATATGAGGGAAAGAGGATCCTGCCCTCGTAGCAGGAAGGTTTTTTATAAAATTATGGAGCCAAACTGAATATATAATGCAGAAGCAGTTTTTGAACTATTTATGAAAATATTTTAATTGGCAGTGATATGAGTTATGTTTCCTTTATTATTATGTACTTCTGGTGTCCCTAAAATCACATTCACAGTTTCTTCTTTTAAATTGGATATTTAGAAGTCTGGAATTCATCCAATGATGCTTTAGACTTAGCAATTTAAGTCCATGTGGTTTTCTTCTTAACTATGTCAGAATTCATTCAATTATGCCCTGATACAGTTATATGTTCTTCCCTTTCCTCTGTTACCATGCAAATTTTCAGTTTAGACTCTAACTCAGTGCCTCATTTAGCCTTTTCCTCTTGATAGTTCTCATAACTTGTAAATACATTGTTCATATCCGACTCCATAGCCCAAATTCCATCTCTATTCTCTCAACAAATCTATGACAAACAAACCAAATCTAGCCACCAATTCTTAAATAAATACCAGGTGACATGAGATATTCCTCTCTGAGTTGAGAAGGCTAGTGTCTCAGCTCTAAAGTTGGTTGAAACAGTTACCTCTGTCATTTGTTTATTTAGCTGGACAAAATTTACAGAGTGCTAACATTCTGGCATCATTGTCAGGGACAAAATTGATAACTTTTCCCTAGGAAGAATGACATGATTGAGTTCTAAGGTATGAGAGTAGCAGACACTTAGGCACATATTGGTTGTATCCCTTCTCTGGCGAATCCACACGTCAAATAATTAGTTTGAAGGTGATTCCACTGGTAGAAGAATCCAGAAATTTTTAATTTTCAATGGCGACTCCACTCTCAATGCAGAATCTAGCTTCCGAAACATCATTGGTGACTCCATTGGAAGATGAGATCCCTTGAAATAGATATGAAAAGGCATTATGGAATGAAACATGTACTTAAAATAGGATTCTTTCCAAGGCATTCTACTATTTGTTATAAATTGCCTCTGGTCCTTTCATGAAAATACTAGATGAGTTTTTATTTACCTGTTGCATTATAATGATGATCTCAAAAGTCTTGAAATCGTATGTCCTCCTCTTAAAGTTTTGCATGCATATCCTCACTGTATCACAAATTTTGATAAAATTTTTCCATCTTGGCTATGTGATGATCATGACCAAGTTGATGAGCCCCGTGAAGCCAAGGATGATATTTCCCCTCTTGTACTTGCTCCAACGTCATCCAAGACCCAACATAGATATGCACCCTTGAAGTTACCCCAAGTTCTCCATTATTTCCCTCCAAAATACTATGAGTATCTACCTGTGTTTGATGGGGAACTTGATGGCATCTCAACTAAAAATCACATCCAAGGGTTTGAACATTTTGTAGATTTGTTCGATATTGACCATGATGATGTTTGTATGAGGGACTTCTATCAATCCTTGAAAGGGGACACCAAAGACTAGTTCAAACATTTGCATCCAGAGACAATTGGCTCATGGGAGGAGTTGAAGAATGTATTTTTAAAGTTTTGGGGCAAGAAGAAATATTTGGATCTACAACTCACTGAGTTATATGCCTTGGAAAGGCAGAGCAATGAAACTAGTTATATATTGAATAGAAGGTTTTCTAGTATCTATTATATTTTTTCCGAAGAAATTCAACCCACCGAAGTTGTTGCCATGCTCCATTATGCAACTACTCTTCATCCAGATCTATCTTTCCTCCCGATAGAAAGAAAACTTAAGTCCTTACAAAAAATGTTTAATTATGCTCAAGACATTCAACACAATATCCAAGCATGTGCATAGACTCGAGATAAGGGGTTAGATGCTAAATAAAATGAAACTAAATATGCACAGAAAATAGTTGATTGGAACTCTGAGCATAGAATCGACAATATCATAGGTCTTCTTGAATTTCCCAATGCCAACGATTTTGCAGAGAATTATATTCCACTTCTTAAAAGTGGAGGTGCTGATTTAGTTTATAATCCATCCCATGATAAACAAGAGGTTGATTATTTTATGTATTCATTTATAGACAGCCAAGAAGATGAGTTTACAAAACAGTTTGTTAAAGAACAGATTGATATTCCAAGTTTGTTCCTGCTAGATGACATTGCATATGTTAGTAATTTACCTGTATATGAAAAATATGAGGATGATTATGATGTTGAGGACGTTCCTTTTCAGCAGTATAGTGAGATAAATCAATCTACATATCACAATTACAAAGAGAAAAGTATTGGATCAGCTAGAGAGAATTATCTACCTTTGTGTTTTGCTACATTTAAATTGTTGAAAGAAAATTCTAAGATCATTATTGAGGCAAACGAATATGTGCTGATGAAAAATAACACTAAACCAACGACACAAATTAACAAGATATTGCAACTCTCTTCTCATGTGATTGGTGACCCCATAACTTATTATGTAGAAGATCCTATCAGTTCAAAAATACAGCCATTAATCAAAGATGAGCATATTCAAAAATATGCCCACAATGAAGAGAATGGAGAAGATATTGAATCAAGTGAAACAACCTTACCACTATGTTTTGCTTCTTTCAAATTACTGAAGAAAAATGTTTGTGATATCTCAAGCCAGAAATCCTCTAGGAATGATGGTGAATATGAAGAGAAAATTGGACTTGCAAGTACGGATTATATTCCATTATGCTTCTCCTCCTTAGAAAATCATGAGATGAAACGGGAAGCAGGGAAGTCTGAGGAAATTTCCATCAATCAAGAAACTCAACAACATTCTCACACATTTGATAATTGTGTTGTTGATCAAATGAAAGGTTATTTTAGCTCAGATTTTCAGCCTATGCTCGGATGTCAGCCTGAAAAGGAAGAATAAGATGTTTTTCAAGGTCATTTACCTTCGCCTAAAACTAATATAGATATTCAACAATGTTTCCAACAAAACTAAGTGTTTCAAAGTTGTCTTTCTTCCCCTAAAAATGACGTGGTGGTTAAATTTCTAAATGGCCTAGACACAAATGAGGGTTTTGAAAATGTGTCTATGGGAACTCTAGACTATGAAATAGTACGTGATATCATCTCTTCACATTCACAAGAAGATTATGAACACGAATTTATTTCCATTTGTTAATTTGAAAGTCAAAATGATAGTCCTCAAGCAAATTTCCAGAAGTTTAATAAAACCAAATCCGATGCACATAATATGGTTGTCACATTTGAAGATGTTCAAGAATTTATGAATATTTTCGTTGATATGCACGGAAGAGTAGAAAAACCTATTGTTTCCATTTCATTTGATAATTTTCTCAAAACATAAGAAACAGAGCAAGAGCAACAAACACTTGCGAAGGAATATTTTCTTTTTGTTTTTTCTCATCAAGATGAAATGAACTGTCATGGTTTTCAAGACCCTGTGGCCATCCTATTACAGTCTTCAGTAAAGGAAGAGTTTGTTTTATTCATAAGCTCAAGATTTGGATTCAAATTTTGTTTTCAACCGCCATTGTTTACATTTGTCTACCTGCTTATAAAGGATGTGATCGGAGAAAAATCGAGAAGCCAACTGCTTGATTGGTTAGCATCACTTGATTGAGTGTTCATCTCAACAATTTTAGAGTAGGTAGGAGTATGCAAATAATCTTGTTGATCAGGAAATTTTTAGTTTGAATTTCCAGTATTGTGTACATCCAGTTTTCAGCGATGTATTCAATATCCAGTTAAGAGAAGTATGCATAATTTAGTTTTCAGCAGACACTGGTGACAGGTCGGAGTAGGGCACACACACATGTTTTGAAGTAGCCCAATGGATGAGGCACCAGGTCTATGAGTTCTTTGCTACCTCACTGGGAGGATAACATCCCCAATAGGAGCCTATGTTATCACCATAACAATTTCTCGGAATCTGAGTGCCAAATAAATTCAGAGAGGGGTTAGACCGGTAGGCCGAAACCCATATGGTGGACATAGTTATACTGACAGGGACATAGAAGTGGTAGGACCCAATGGAATGTAGATCTTGGGGTGGCCCAGATCAATGGTTGAGACCCATATTGGGTGATGAAACAACGTGGGACTTAACTGATCAAGGGAGGGACGGGAAAAATCACCATGGTGTCATTCATGGATGCGTGGCACCCTCAGAGGTACATTAGGGTGAAAGGTAGTCTGCCTAAAACCATTTTCCTAAAATCCCTGATGTCACATGTTCTAGTACATCAAATCAAAAATTTGTGTATGGGATGACGACGGCTGGTCAAATCACCGCACGCCACTCATTTGGGTATTTCACGATCGTGCGATGTTAAGGGAATGCCACTGGATAACAAACTCAAAGGATAATCATTTGAAATGGATTGGTCGAGTGTGGTAAACCAATGTGCCTTCAAGTAATCTTGTGAGTGATTAATTATTGGAACTTGATAACTACCGATCCTCAAGTATGGGTGGTGTTATTCTACTCCAGGAAATCATTGTCTCATTCATAAGTGAAGTAATCCCCAACTATATTGAATTTATGATTTCTGTAAGAGTTAAAGAAAATAAAAATCGTGGTCTCTGCAAAATTGGAAGACATGGATGAAGCCAATAAAGAAATATCCAGTGGAACAGGTTTTTCGACTAACATGGTGTGTTTATCAATGAGTAAGAAAGAAAGGTCAATTGCACAGATATTAGCAACCAAATTCCATACTAACCCTGTGATAGAACCAGAATCAGGGGTCGGATTAAATCTTGTTATGAGGGACCTAATCATCAATGCACACGTGGATGAACTCTACAAGTGAGTAGTGAAGAAGAAACTGAGCAAACGACAGAAGACATAAATTAGAGCTAAGGCAGTTAAGAGCGTTGGGGAAAATCAACTAGCCTGGTTGAGCACTCTAAAGGAGAAAATCTCCAAGATGGAATGAATTCTCAAGTAGAATTGAGTATGTTTCAGCAAATTTTTCACATATGGTGTTCAAAGGAAAAATCCCCAAATATGTCATACCTGTTCATAATGATCCCTTTAAAGTAGGAGAACTGTCATTATATATTACTCCTTTTTGTAACTGGCCTCTATTTTTAGATTTTGGGGAAGTTTGATCGTTTTGAATTCCACAAGTAACTCCTCTCTATATATATATCATCCTAAGGATATAGAAGACATGAGATGAGGGAAAGAGGATCCTGCCCTCGTAGCAGGAAGGTTTTTTGTCAAATTATGGAGCCAAACTGAATATATAATGCAGAAGCGGTTTTTGAACTATTTATGAAAATATTCTAATTGGAAGTGATATGAGTTATGTTTCCTTTCTTAGTATGTACTTTTGGTGTCCCTAAAATCACATTCACAGTTTCTTCTTTTAAATTGGAGATTTAGAAGTCTGGAATTCATCTGATGATGCTTTAGACTTAGCAATTTAAATCCATGTGGTTTTCTTCTTAACTAGGTCAGAATTCATTCAATTATTTTATGATACAGTTATATGTTCTTCCCTTTCCTATGTTACCATGAAATTTTTTAGTTTAGACTCTGACTCAATGCCTCATTTATCCTTTTCCTCTTGATAGTTCTCATAACTTGTAAATGCATTGTTCATATTCGACTCCATAGCCCAAATGCCATCTCTATTCTCTCAACAAACCTATGACAAACAAACCAAATATATACACCAATTCCTAAAGAAATACCAAGGGACATGAGAGAGCCCTCTCTAAGTTGAGCAGGCTAGTGCCTCAACTCTAAAGTTGGTTGAAACAGTTACCTTTGTCATTTGTCTATTCAGCCGGACAAAATTTATAGAGTGCTAACATCTTCAACACTTTTTTTATGTGGTGCACTTGTTAATGCTAACAATTCTATTATATCAAAACCTCTAATGTTTTCCTATCTTTTTTTATTTTTGTTACATTTCTTCCTTTTATGGATTTTTGTCTTTTTCTTCTAACATCTACTATATACAATATGTACAATCATACCTTCTCTTGCTTCTTTTACCTCAGGTTGTTAGTTCGACTATCTTGATACAGTTTATGTCGATTGCCATTCACTAGTCCTCTGAGATTATTCCCTGCAAGATATTTTAGTTGCACAACACCTCCATATGTGATGACCTCTACTATATAAGGCCCTAACTAGTGCATCTTAAACTTCCTAGGCTGCTGCAAATACCTGATTTCATAGAGGAGAACTAGATCTCCTTCCTTAAATATTTTCTTCTTTATGTGCCTATAATGTCAAGATTTTTCCTTTGCTTTCTCTACTTCCTGGTGAAATCCTACTAAAATTTCATCTTCTTCCAACTCCATCAACTGATCCAATCTTTCATGCAAAACACCTTCTTCTGTCATGTTGGTGATTGTTGCAATGAGTAGACTAGGTATTAAATAATCCAATGGAACCACGTCTTCCTACCTGTTGGAACAAATATTGAAATTTTGGCTTTTGATAGCTTAGGAGGAAAAAAATTATAGTGTTCAACTACCGAAAGTGCAGACTTTCGGTGGCTTAAATCTCAGGTTTCATATGCCCTTAGCTACTGAAAGTGTAGATGTGTTTTTACCCAGAAATCAAGTCATGAGGAGGCATGAAAAGAATGCAATAAATGGTAATAAAAATGCTATAATAAGGTTTTACATAAATACCACATCACCATTTCAGGTTTTCGGTAGTCGGGGGTTTGGCCGACATAGAGATTTTGACCATTTCTCTGTTTCCCTGAAACTCGAAAGCCAAAATTGGGGTTTCAGTACTTTTAGTGGATTATGGCACTCTGAAATCGAACTGTTAGTTTTCGAAATCCAGGACTTTCGGTGGCTAAGATACCCCTGTTTTCTGCCTATTAGCCACCAAAATTGCAGGTTCTTTCTAGTGACAAAACTTCCTTAGAAAAACTCAATTTTCTTAGTCATGGAGAGGTCGTTTTCCATGTTTGAATAGTCAATTGACATCTGCAGATCCTAATATTTCCAGTGGTTTCTTCATAATTTCATTTGGATTTTTGGAATGCAGTCAAAAGTCCCCCGAAATATGAAGTTCGTTTTCAGAAATGTGGTGTTTTTTACTGTGTTGAGTCATCATTTTCAAATAATGATTCTGGGTGATGGGAGTATCATTTTGAGAAACGTTCAAAGAATTTTTTGCCTAACACATCAGAGATAAATAGCCTCTCTCAGTTTTCCTACAGGTGTAATATATTGGGAGAATCAAATCCATCTCTGAGCCCTATTTTTTGGATCTCATATTTCCTGTGTTGACACATGTTCGTAAAATGAAGATATGGGGAAAATGGAAACAAATCTCATGGAAATGAGAGAGGTTTTTTCTAAAAACAAATAGATTCAAAAAAGCCTCTTTTAGTTTATACACATCTATCACAATTCGAGAGATACAGAACCATAAACGCATCCCCAGTTTTCAGCAGTTTGGCCCATTTTCTATGGCAGAAAGTTTTTGAAATTAATGGTAATTGTTGTTCTCTTTTGGGAGGAAATTCGACCTCCTAGGGAGGATTTCGACCTCAATACCTACTTGATATACATGTTCATTTTTAGAGGGATTTATTTTGTAATTCGAATCATTTTTCAGTTATTCGAAAGAGGGTAGAAGACTTATATTATTGTATCTTCTTGAAGAGGAAAAAGGGGGGGAACAACCCAAGGTCCTTTTGGAGGTTGGGTTTGTAATGCATTCCTTTTCAGAAAATATAGAACAGAATGCCAAGAGATTCTACACCTTTTCACTGTCTAATTTTGTCTTCTCCCTATGTTATTGTTTCTGAATTTTTCATTACTTCTCTTTCTTCCTTCCATTCATTAATTCATCTTGTAATGGTTACAATTCAGTGATACTTCTATTGTAGCTAATTTAAAGCATTCCTTAAAGTGCAGTTTTTCCTCTTTTTTTTGTGAGTAGGACAAGACCTGCATCTTAATTGTTTTTCCTTATTTACAAGTTTTATTTATTCATATCTTTTCCTCTATCTTGCTATGAGTGAGACAAGACCTGTGTTGAGATATTTGAAGTTTGGTGTTATTTCTTCTATTGAAAGGAAGACCAGATTTATCAGAATTAGATACCTGACTTTCTCTTTCATTTTTGTTCATCCACTATCTTCTATCCATCCTCATGATTTTGAAATGAATTTAGCAGATGAGGTCATGCCTCTTCATTTCTGATCTATAAATGAGTGAAAGACATGTTTCAGACCTAGTTCTAGAAGCCTCCTATGACCGATCAATCAACAAAAATTATTTCATTTAAAATGTGCTAAGGCTTGGATCTATTATAGCCTAGAACCAACTCTTGTGACAATTTTTTCTTGTGTCGTTGTCGGGGATAGAGGAATGAAGCTATCTTCCCTAGGATACGACAAAAATTTTAGATCTATTCCTTGATGGTGAACAAGGGATAGGCATTCAATTGGCTGTGATCATTCACCTAGGGACTCCTTGGTTCAAAGACTCTACATGATTCACTGGAAACTCCACTGGTCTCAAAATGTCAAATTCATTCGTCGCTCGGATTGCTGCAAGGTTTGCTCCTCTGGACTTTACAATTGTTTATGGTTTTCCAAACACTATTTCAGACATTAAAATTTGGGAAGATGTCCTTCCTAAATTTAGAGGATATGTGGACAACAATCCTGCTCAACACTTGTTTGAATTCCACAAGCTCATGGATGAATTAAATGTACATCATGAAGATGTCCTCATGAAGCTATTTATGTTTTCGTTGGAAAGAGATGCTAGACTCTAGTATAAATCTTTACCCCATTCCAGTATTCCTTCATTGAAAGATTTTCAAACACTTTTTCATCAACATTGTAAGAGGATATATTCAACTGAAATCCTTTTTGAAGATTGTTGTAATATAGAATTCATAAGACAAAAAGATCAAACAAATCCTCTTGAAGAGGAGGAAGGGATATCAGAAATTTCTCAAGATGATGAAGATGATCAGTATGAAGAAGAGTTGACTGATAAAGAAGCAGGATATGATAGATCTTGTGATCATATTTGAGAAGAAGATATTCAACATCACGGTCAACCTATAGAAGAGAAAGAAAATAATTGTTGTTTTATCCAGAAAATACAGATACCACCTTCTCCTTTGACTGAAGAAGAAATAGATCTTCTCTTGCATAGTCATATTACAGCCCCTGCTTACACAGATTTGCAGTGTATACACAGTCCCAGATATGAGAGACAGACTTCTTCCATTTTTGAAAATGTAAATCTAATTTTAAATAATGGCAGTCATGTGTTTGATGAAACCTTATAGGAAGTTAATGAACCTATTTATGATGATGATTTCTAGCCCGGAAATCAGCTTGTAAGCCCTGTTTTGTTTCATGAAGAGGATAGAGTTGTCACATTTAATAGTCTTGAAGGAATTTTGTTGTTAAAGGATGTTTTAGACTGTGATTTGGAGGAGTATAAATGTGGTATACCTAGGGAGGTAATATGGGGTACCTAGGGAGGTACCCAATGGGAATGTAGTTATGTGTTATTAGTGGAATTCATTTAATATATGAGAATGTGGTCATTGTGGACTAGGTCCACTATATTAATAAAGGTCCACTATGGTAGTTGGATGTAATAAATGTGAGAAGGATCTCTAGAAGGTTCCTAGGAGATAGGGAGAGCTATATAAAGAATTCTAGGCAATGTAATGAAACATAGTGAAGAATATTGTGATTGTACAAGCAAGTATTGCTTGAGGATTTTTATCCTTCCATAAGGATTAATATATGGTGTTACCCTACCTCAAGGGTTTTCTCTATTTCTTGTGTTCATGTTATGGTGAATGGTTTATGGTTTATTCTTGGTTATTTCTGAAGTATATTTGTAGATCTGGTATAGGTACTTAACAGTTGGTATCAGAGCACTTTCCTTGGCCAAAGAAGGGAAGATTTGTTTTCTCTTTTTGCAGAATTTGTTTTTAGGGAAGAAAAAGAGGGCGGCGCACTTCAGGTTCAGATCTATATCTTTATGAGCTGAATTTGGAAAAAAAAATTGGGTATTTGAATTTCTCTCGTAAAAATACCCAATTTCAAAAAAAAAATTAGCCGAAACGGAGTTCGGGAAGTAAAGTTATGAGCGTTTTAAATTCTGCAGTTTTTCAGGGTTTTTCTGAAAATAGTCACGATTTTTTGCCGTAACTTATTGATCTATTTTTTGGGGTTTTTTCATAG
>ML799596.1:337703-350241 GCA_009831015.1 Picea engelmannii
AATGTAGTTATGTGTTATTAGTGGAAGTCATTTAATATATGGGAATGTAGTCATTGTGGACTAGGTCCACTATATTAATAAAGGCCCACTATGGTAGTTGGATGTAATAAATGTAAGAAGGCTCTCTAGAAGGTTCCTAGGAGATAGGGAGAGCTATATAAAGAAGTCTAGGCAATGTAATGAAACATAGTGAAGAATATTGTGATTGTACAAGCAAGGATTGCTTGAGGAGTTTTATCCTTCCATAAGGATTAATATATGGTGTTACCCTACCTCAAGGGTTTTCTCTATTTCTTGTGTTCATGTTATGGTGAATGGTTTATGGTTTATTCTTGGTTATTTCTGAAGTATATTTGCAGATCTGGTATAGGTACTTAACAATAAATATGAGATATAAAGCATTCCAAAGAAAGGATCAGAGTTGTTCATGGTTGATGTCCCGAGAATTTGTTTGACTGATGACCCTCTTGAGTTATTTGTTGAACCTAAATATGATGAGTATAGTGATGATTATTATATTGTTTCTGTAGAACAACTTGCTGCAGATTTTTCATGGAGGGATGATGGTATTAAGACAAGATTGTGCCATGATTTTGGAGATTCCATTGCATATGATCTTGAAGGGTGCTCAGATATTCTCTTTGAGAATGATCCTGAGCATTATAAATCAGAACGTAGAGTAGTCCAGGATGTTTTAAAACCTCAGGACCATATATGTTTCCAAGATCCTTTTACTGACCTTTTAGATTTATTTAATGGAGGAACACGCTATGTCATGGATATTTTGTCATAGGAATCAAGGAAAATTTTGAAAATTCATGATCAACAACATTTCAGATGGAAGTTGTTAGTTTCCTTTTTCAGCCTGCTCAAATAAAGTGTGAGTATATTTCAAATAAGTAGACATTTTTTGGATTGGCTTCACTGGTATTTTTGTATCATTTAAATCAGTGGGAATTTTTCAGTAGTGAGAGTAGGTAATGTATATAAATAAGCTCGACTTTGAGCATTAGAGTACAGCAGTGGTTTTAAGTATGTTTCCAGTTCAGTTTGGCATCATGTATGGTTTTGATTTAAGAAATTATGACTCCATAGCCCAATGAATGCATAAGCGATTTTTTGTTTAGAAAAGGTGCAAGCAAAGTGACAGGGTTCAGCGTTTGATAACGAAGATTTCAAGTCGCCTAATGGATGAAGGCACTTGTTCTAATGTTCTTGGCACTTTGAAGGAAATCACCATCCCTAGATGGATCCTATGTTGAAACAAATATTGAAATTTTGGCTTTCGGTGGCTTAGGAGGAAAACATTTATAGTGTTTAACTATCAAAAGTGCAGACTTTCGATAGCTTAAATATCAGGTTTCATATGCCCTTAGTTACCAAAAGTGTAGATGTGTTTTTACCTAGAAATCAAGTCACGAGGAGGAAAAAAAAGAATGCAATAAACGGAAATAAAATCACTATAATAAGGTTTTACATAAATGCCACGTCACCATTTTGGGTTTTCGGTAGTCGAGCGTTTGGCCGACATAGAGATTTTGACCATTGCTCCATTTCCCCAAAACCTGAAACCCGTAATCAGGGTTTTGAGAATTTTGGTAGCTTATGGCGCTCTAAAATTGCATTATTAGTTTCCGAAATACAGGACTTTCAGTGGCTAAGATACCCCTGTTTTCAGCCTGTTAGCCACCAAAATCTCAGGTTTTCTCCAGTGACAAAATTGCCTTAGAAAAACTCAATTTTATCAGTCATGGAGAGGTGTTTTTCCACATTTGAATAGTCTATCAACATCTACATATCCTAATATTTCTAGTGGTGTCTTCATAATTTCATTTGGATCTTGGGAAGGAAGTCAAAAGTCCCCCGAAAGATGAGGTTCATTTTTAGAAATGTGGCATTTTTTACTATGTTGAGTCATCATTTTCAAATGATGATTCTGAGCGACTGGAGTATCATTTTGAGAAACGGTCAGAGGATTTTGTGCCTAACACATCATGTATCAATAGCCTCTCTCATTTTTCCTACAGGTGTCACAAATTGGGAGAATCGAATCCATCTCCGAGCCCTAATTTTCGGATCTCATATTTTCCTATTTTGACACATGTTTGTAAAATGCAGATCTGGGGAAAATGGAAATGGATCTCAGGGACCTAAGAGAGGTTTTTGCTCCAAAAAAAAAGATGCAAAAAATACTCTTTCAGTTTATACACACCTATCACAATTCGAGAGATAAAGAACCATAACTGCAGCCCCAATTTTCAGCAATTTGGCCCATTTTCTATGGCAGAAAGTTTCTGAAATTGATGGTAACTGTTGTTATCTTTTAAGAGGAAATTCGACCTCCTAGGGAGGATTTCGACCTCAATACCTACATGAGATAACTGTTCATTTCTAGAGGGATTTATTTTTTAATTTGAATCGTTTTTCAGTTATTCGAAAGAGGGTAGAAGACTTATATTATCATATCTTCTTGAAGAGGAAAAGGGGGGGGGGAACAACCTGAGGTCCTTTTGGAGGCTCGGTTTGTAATGCATTCCTTTTCAGAAAATATAGAATATAATTCCAAGAGATTCTACACCTTGTCATTGTCTAATTGTGTCTTCTCCCTGTGTTATTGTTTCTGAAGTTTTCATTACTTCTCTTTCTTCCTACCATTCATTAATTCAACTTGTAATGGTTACAATTCAGTGATACTTCTGATGTAGCTAATTTAAAGAAATCCTTAAAGTGCATTTTTTCCTGTGTTTTGTTTTGAGTAGAACAAGACCTGCATCTTAATTGTTTTGCCTTATTTACAATTTTTATTTGTTCATAGCTTTTCCTATGTCTTTCTATCAGTGAGACAAGACCTGTGTTCAGATATTTGAAGTTTGGTGTTATTTCTTCTATTGAAAGGAAGACCAGATTTATCAAAATTAGATACCTGACTTTTTCTTTCAGTTTTGTTCATCCCCTATCTTCTATCCATCCTCATGATTTTGAAATGAATTTAGCAGATGAGGTCATGCCTCTTCGTTTTTGATCTATAAATGAGTGAAAGGCCTGTTTTAGACCTAGTTCTAGAATCCTCCTATGACTGATCAATCAACAAAAATTATTTCATTTAAAATGTGCTAAGGCTTGTCTCTATTACAGCCTAGAACCAACTCTTGCGACAACACTACCCATACACCAGTCTGAATGGTGTTTGTCCTGTAAGTTTCTTGCATGTAGTCCTGTAAGCCCATAATATTGTTGATACCTTCAAATCCAAATCATCATTGTTCACATTGCAAATATTTGTCAATGCATTCTCTAGAATCTTGTTAAAGTATTCTACTATACTATTTACCTAGGGATGGTAAGGTGTGCTCTTTTGATGATGTATCTCGAATTCTTCTGTCATAGCTCTGATTGTACTGTTAATAAAATGAGTTCCCCAATCACTTAAAAAAATTCTAGGAAATCCAAATCTAGTCACCACGTTCTCAAAGAGGAATCGTGTTGTAGTTTCTACACTGCAATCCTTCACTGGGGTTGCTTCTTCCCATATGGTTAAGTATTTTGTCATAGTGATGATGTATCTAGCTCCTAAAATCCTTGATGGTGGATTAATGGGTCCAATGAAATCCACAACCCATTTATCAAAAACATTTAGAGTTACTTGGGGCATAAGTGGAATTTCATTCCTTCTGGATGGTTTTCCTACCCTTTGACAAACATCACAGGTCTGACAGTATTCCTTTGCATCCTTATGTATTGTAGCCCACCATAATCCTTCACGCAACACCTTTTGTAGTGTAGTTTTTCCTGCATAATTCCCTCCAGCTATCCCTTCACGTGCTTCTACTAGCACCATGGAGCGTTCATGCTCCATCACACATCTTCTTAGAATTCCATTTGCACCTAACTTGTATAAATGATATACAATCAGCTGATAGTCTACAGTGTGCACTACCAACTATTTTTTCTACAGGACAGTAAATTCCTTGGGAGCCATTCTTGTGCTAAAAAATCCAACAATGTCAGCAAAATAATCATCAGCAATCTAAACCAAAAAAAAAATAATAACATCGAGAAAATTCTCCTCCAAGTTCTTTGGCTCCTCTCCATTAGTAATTCTTGACAAATGACCTGGTCCTGCATTCATCTTCCCTAGTTTTACTATGATTTCAAAATCATATTCCTGAAATAATAACAACCATCTACAGATCCTTCCCCCCAACAATGGCTTGTTAACTAAGTACTTCAATGTGGAATGATCTATAAATATATTAAAATGTTGACCCAATAAATAATGTCTGAACTTCTGTAAGGCGTATACCATTTCCAGACCTTCCCTTTCTGTAGTATTATAGTTCTTCTCAGACTCATATAACTTTCTACTATCAAAATATATTGGGTGATCAATGTCTCCTTCACCTGGTTGTTCCAAAACTGATCCAAGTGCAATGGATTAAGCATCCACATGCACAAGAAATTCTTTTGTCCAATATGGAAAAATCAAAATTGGTGCGGTCACCATATTCTCTTTCAATATATCCAAGCTTTCTTGGCACTCCTCATTCCACTGAAACTTGATATCTTTTGTTAGTAACTTCTCCATGGGCACAGTAATATTTGCATATCCCTTTATAAATTTTGTTTAGTACCCTGTGTGCCCCAATGTTTCTCTCAACTAGCGCACTAACTTTGGTGGTGGTAAATTGACAATAACATCAATCTTTGCAGGGTCTACTATCAAGCCATGTTTACAGACAATGTGTCCAAGTAGGATTCCAAATGGTGTACTAAATATACATTTATTAATGTTCAAGGAAAAATGACATTTCCTACATATCTCTAACATTAACCTCATTATTTCTACATGGTCCTTCAATAAACTAAATATTGTCCAATCATCCAAATAAACTTCTAAATATTTATGTATAAAATCCTTGAATGCAACTGTTACTACTCTAGAAAATATTGTTGGTGAATTATTTAAACCAAATGGAATTATTGTATACTGGTATGACCCCCACTCTGTTGAAAATGTGGTTTTGTACCTGTCCTCCAGAGAAATTATGCTTTGATGGTACCCTGAAAATCCATCTTTGAAGGAGTAGACTTTTTGTCCTCCCACATTCTCTAAAACTTCATCTGTAAATGGAGTAGGAAACAGATCATGCAGACATGCATCATTTAACTTTCTCAGATCCACACATATCCTAATCCCTCCAGTATTCTTTTCCTGGACCACCATTGGACTAATCCACTTTGATTATTCCATAGGCTCTATGATTCCCGACTCTATCATTTAGTCAATTTCTTCCTTAACCTTCTGCTTATAGATGGGGTTTAATCTATATGGTCTTTGTCTAACTGGCCTTGCATTTGGTATAAGAGGTATATTCATCTCTCCAAGTTCTCCTACTAGCTGTTTCATCTCTGAAACTGTGGCTAGGAATAAATCATTGTGATCGTGTAGTAATTCAGTTATATTTTCCATTGTCTCACTATCCTAGTAATCTCCAATGTCGGGTATCTTGGGCTTCTCTTCATCACAATATTGACCTTTTTAATATTCATTGGTAAAGTGAACTCTTATGGTTGTAATAGAGGTCCTTCCAACCCTCTTTCTCCTTCCCCTTCTATTATTTGTATGTCACGTGAATTATCTTCTACTTCCTCATCCTCTGTGACCTAATAACAACAAACTAGTTTTTCAAGTGTTTATTTTCTGAAATATTTGTCTACGGTCACTGTATCTACCCCATATTCTTCAAATATATTCCTTTTCATCCTTTGTAAGGCCATATCCACCCATGGATTCTCACTTTCAAATGAAAATGTCCTAATAAAGTTTTGTTGTACTGCACCCCAACTCACAGTTTTTCTGCGCAATTCCTACTCATTGTACCAATTACTTGGTATTCCTTTCAATGTGTGAATAAAGTAATGCATCCATTCCCCTGGTGGTACCAATATATAATTAGTGGCATAATCATTTATATGATGTCTTGGGTTCCCTCTTCCATCATGCTTCTATAAGGTTCTATCCTACTGACTCCAACCAAATATTATGTGCATCAGTCACTTACACTGATACCAATCCTAAATTACCTCCTTATGTGCACCCCACCATCATGCAGGTGTGTCCCTTAATGATAAATCCAACACTAATAATCTATCACTATCCAAAACCTTTGATTCAAACTTTTTCAGGAATTTTTTTAAGTTGTACTCTTCATTAAATGTGGTAAATTGTCTTACTTTTGTCCCAACCCATCTTACTATGTGTGTAATTCTGGCACACCTCCTAGTAGAGACTTCATGCAATATTTTCTACTCTAGTATCCGAATATTACATATTGGAATTGATACTCCTCCAACTAAGTACTCCATATGCAGTTGGATTCACATAATATTCTTCTCGTACAATAGACATATACAACTAGTTTACATCATCCTAAAGAACATTGTCAGGCATAGGTTCTACATATATTTCACAATCTGAAGGATCTAAGGGTTCTACTACCCTAAAGTTCTCAACTTCAAATATCATATTTCTAGTATTTAAGTTAATTATGACATGATTATCAAAAGCCCAATCAATTCCCAATAGTGATGGAAATGGTATAGACTCATCCACCATATCCATTACTTCAAAATTTGTTGTAGTGTGCACACCATCTATATCCAATGTTGTATTCTTCAATCTACCTATGGGAATCACTCTATGTTGGTTTGATAGCTTCAATTGGATATTGGAATACCCTAGTGTAGGTTCTCCCATTGCTTCCCCAGTCTTCTTTGGAAAAATGTTGACATCTTATCCTAGGTGTAGGATAACATTTCCCGTGTTAAAGTCTCCTATATTTTCATTCAATATGAACTCTCTACTGGTTATTTTATTTCTATGGAATTCATTAATCTTCTTTGTTTTTGTTCCCAACCCTTATTCTATGCTATATTTCTCAAACATATTTTTAAACAAATCCATGCAATTCTCATCATTAAGTAATTTAAAGAAATATTCTAGGAAATTCTTTAAGTTACATACTTTCTATGTTTGTTCTTCTCTATAAGTATGATCCAAAGACTGAGGCATATCGAAAATAGGAGTATCATATCTCTACACAGTAATTGATGTGGATGCTTCATTCTTCTTTAGAAATTCCTTCTTTTCTTCCTTGAATGTTTCCTTCTCATTATTTGCATCAAACGATTGTTGTGGCTAAGTCTTCTTATGAATACAACACTAAGATTCCTTCTTCTGATCCTATGCATATGCTCCTATATTAACTCCTCCAATAGTCACTATGTTGATGTTTCTCCTAGGATCCCTTATTTCTACAACAATCCAATGAACATTCTGGTTATTTAAATTCCTCTTCTCCTAGAGCTTCGTCATTAACTTCATGCAATCTTTTGTCACATGATTTTTTGTGCGATAGTACATACATGTTGTTGTTGGTTGAGGACAATCTCTATCATAGTGTCCTTTCTATTGAAAATTATGGCAGATAATAGGCCCTCTGCCTCTGTCCATTCCTCCTCTTCCTCTACCTCTGAATCTTCCTATGTTCCCTTGTGGATCCATGTTTTGTTGATGATACTGTGGTGCCTGATTATATTGTTCTTTGCTACTGTTCCTGGCACACCCTGTCAATTTTTTACTGCTAGACTCATATACCAATCCAACACGTGGTTTATGAACGTTATTTCTAACTGCACTACTTTTGATGCCTCATCAGTGACTCTTTTTTCTTCACATATTCACTCACACACGAATAGGTTCTTCTCTAGGTATTCTGATCCATCCCCATGAAACTCTAGTAATCTTATCATTGGATCTACGCTTGGCATTGTCGAATGTGTTGTAATTGCTCCACCCGGTACTACTATCTGTTGGGTGTGTGTTATATTCTTTACATGCATAGTAGTGTTTTTGTTGTTTCGGGTGTGCAGGGGGGAGAAATCCTCCTGCGATGGGGGTTCGAGGGAAGCACCCCCGAGAAATTTTTCTTTCCTTGAGAAACATGTCACATTTTTGCCTCATTTTTCATATTGGCTCGATTCTCGTGTCCATTGTTGGGAGGTTTTTTGACACATGGTTTTTTCCGATGGTTTTCTATTTCTGGTTAAGGAATTACGATTGTTCACTAATCCAGGTCATTGGGTTAGGGTTTTGTATGTCGTTGGATCCTATATGTATATTGTATTGTAAAAACTGTATCACTATGAATCAATATAGAATATGTTGGTTTTCCCGGTTTGGGTTTCCAGAGGAAAAATCTTTGTGTAATGTTTGTATTTTCCATTGTATATTTTCTGTTCTTTTACTGAAAATCTATTTGCAGTAAATATTTTACAAGGTTAAAATCTACATTTGGTATCAGAGAATTCTTGTCTTCAAGGGGACGCATTTTTGGTCAAGGGTTTGGCTCGAGACTGTGATAAGCCTTGTTACAGTGGGAGATCTGTGGTATTGATTTTTTAGGTGAAAATAAATGGCGAGCAATTCAAAAATGGATATCAAGAATTTTAATGGGAAAAGTTTCGAGCCATGAAAGCTCAAGATGGAATATCTATTGGTGGATAGAGATTAGTGGATCATGGTAGATCTAGGTATTACACCTATAGGAACTTCAACAAATGACTAGAAAAATTTGGATCGAAAGGCGAAGAGCACAATCCGACTGTGTCTCTCAGATTCAATATTACTGAATGTGTTAGAGGAAGCTACAACCAAGGATTTACGGGATAAGTTGGGGAATTTTTATCAGTCTAAGTCCCTAGTAAATAAACTATTCTTGAGAAAGAAGTTGTATAACCTGAGGATGAGAGATGGAGACTCAGTGGTAGAGAATTTGAACACCTTCAATACTGTGGTAAGTCAGTTAGTATCTATTGAGATTAAAATTTCAGATGAAGATAAATGTATCAATTTATTGTGTTCTTTACCAAACTCGTGGGATATTCTGGTTGTGGCCATAGGTATTAATACAACTTCATTGAAGTTTTATGAAGTGGTCTCATCCTTTTTTTCGGAGGAGATGAGACAGAAGAATATGGAAGGATAGAGAACATACGCATTATTTGCAAGAGGACACTCCCAGGATATAAATATCTAAGCTCTCAAGTGGGATATCTAAGTCTAAGGGTAGATCTAAATCTCTCAAAAAGTTTGTAAAGGTATGTTGGAGATGTGGAAAAGAAGAGAACTACAAGAAGCAATGTAGATCCAAAGTTAAGAAGAAGAAGGGATCTGAAGAATCTCATTGTAAAAAGAAGAAAAGACCTCCAAGGAAGAAGGAGGGGATGTGTACTTGGATTCTTCAAGCACACATGCATATCATGAGGCATGGTTGGTTGAATCAGGTGCATCCTTTCATATGACTCCCCACAGGGAGTGGTTCTTTGAATATGAAAGGTATGATGGATGTAATGTTTTCCTAGGTGATGACTCGACAACCAGAATCATAGGTCAAGGAACATTCAAGTTGAGGCTCATAGATAGAAGGATTATAACACTACCTATCATTTTTCACATCTCGGGATTGTCCATAAATTTGATTTATGTAAGCAAAATGGACGATGCAGGGGTAAAAACAATATTTGAAAAGGAAACCTGCAGGATGGTTCGATAAGTAATGGTGTTGTTGAAGGGAGATCGGTTTGGAACTCTGTATAAGATGCAAGGAAGCATTATTATTGATGGGTGTAATAGTTCCATTATTCCTGATATTGGAGTTGAAGAAGAAATAACTCCTACAGTCTTTGGAGAAAAGGTTATGTTGTGGCATCAAAGACTGGGGAATATTGGAGAGAAGGGTCTTCATTTACTACACGATAAAGGTATGGTCAAATTTATGTATAACTTCTCTCTGGATTTTGATTTCTGTGAACATTTTGTATATGGGAAGCAAAATCAGGTAAGATTCCCCTCTAGTGCAATGAGGGTAGAATGAATTTTACAGCTAGTTCACAGTGATGTTTTTGGACCTGTTTTGGTCCCATCATTGGGAAAATATGTGTACTATGTCTCATTTATAGATGACTTCTCGAGGAATACTTGGACATATTTCCTCAAGAAGAAATCTGAAGTCTTTGATAGGTTTAAAGAGTTTAAGGCTCTTGTTGAGAATCAAACAAAGAAAAGAATTATGTTGTTGAGGACAGATAATGACGGAGAGTTATGTGGGAATGAATTTGAAGAATTATGTAAGAAGTGCAGTATAGCAAGGAACAAAACTACTCCATATACACCTCAGCATAAGGGAGTTGCATAGAGGATGAACATGATGCTTATGGAAAAATCAAGGTGCATGCTCAGTGGTGTCGGGTTAGGCAAAGAATTCCGGGCAGAGGCAGTGGGTACTGCATGTTACCTGGTCAACAAATCACGCTCATCAGTGCTGGATGAAAAGACTCCGAAAGAGGTATGGAATGGAAATAAAGCTTCTCTCACACATCTCAATTTATTTGGTTGTGATGCATATGTTCATGTTCCAAAGTAAAATAGTAGTAATCTAGATGAGAAGGATGAAAAGTGTATCTTTATTGGATATAAATATGGTCTCAAAGGTTATAAGCTTTGGATCCCGGAAACTAAAAAGGTAGTGTATATCCAAGATGTGGTATTTAGATAAATGAAGGATGTTGTTAAACAGGAATTCATACCAAGCAAGGAAGAACCAGAGAAAATAGAGTTTGAATTAAATGATGCTGAATCAGACTCTAAAAAAGAACAAGAATCAGAATAAGAAGATCCTCATACTCCAGTATTGAGGAGATCTATTTGAGAAATAAGGATACCGGAAAGGTACACGCCATCTGATTTTCATTAAAATTTCTCTTTGTCTATTATTGATGTTGATCCTAGAACTGTCAAAGAGGCAATGGATTCAAGGGATGGAAATATTTGGAAAAAGGCCACAGAGGAAGAAATGGAAACCTTGAATAAGAATGAGGCTTGGCATCTAGTGGATTTTCCAATTGAAAGAAATCTCATTGGTAGCAAATGGGTATTTAAAAAGAAGTTGAATGCAGAAGGAAAAGTGGAAAAATACAAAGCTCGGTTAGTAGAAAAGGGTTATTCCCAAATTGAAGGAATTGATTTTGGTGAGATTTTTTCTCCTATTTCCAAGTTAACCTCTATAAGATTTTTGTTATTTTTTGTTGTTGCATTTGATTTTGAGGTAGAACAGATGAATGTGAAGACAACATTCCTACATGGGGATCTGGAAGAAGAAATCTATATGAAGCAAACATAAGGTTTTGTTGTGAAGGGAAAGAAGGAGCTCGTATGCAAGCTAAAAAAGTCCCTGTATGGTTTAAAACAATCACCAAGGATGTGGTATCAAAAATTTGATACTTATATGCTCGGACTAGGCTTCACAAGAAACAAAGAGGACCATTGTGTGTATTTTAAATTAATTGCTGATCATTTGATTTATTTGGTCTTGTATGTGGATGACATGTTACTGATAGGAAACAACAAGGAGATTATCCAGGATGTGAAAACTCAGTTTTCCTCTAAATTTGACATGAAGGATCTCGGTGCTTCAAATTTCATTTTGGGCATGTAAATTAAAAGATATTGGAAAAAGAGGAAACTTTGGTTAAATTAGAGAAAATATTGTTGGATCATGTTGTCATTGATGTCAATGGTTTGATTGATTAATGTCAAATGATTGATTGATTGATGATTGATGTAATATACTATGTATTGTCCTTGATGAGAATGCATACATGAAGATGGATCAAGGAGTTGTCATTGATATGATGAAGATGGATCAATGAGTTGTCATTTATACATGATGAATATGGATCGATGTAGTTTCATTGGTATATTATGCATTGTTGGAAAATGTATAGATGACTCATTATTTTCTTATCATGATTGATAAGGTGCACAAGTGGATGAACTCCAAAGTGGTCCCCTTATGGTGAAATCCCTCATAGGAAGATGCTTTGTGGATTGAGTTATCCTAGAAGAATGGTTGGAAGACCCATGCTCTCATTATTGTCTTATCATGATTGATAAGGTGCACAAATGGATGAGTTCTAAAGTGGTCCCCTTATGGTGAAATCCCTCACAGGAATATGCTTTGCGGATTGAGTTATCCTAGAAGAATGGTTGGAGGACCCATGCTTGTATGTGGAATAACGAGATGAAGATCAAGGAAATTGTTGGTTAAAATATCCTAGATGTATATTTCTTGTCATGCCATTTATAGTGGTATGTAGAACATCACATAACTCCTCATGGTTAGAGAGTTATGGCCATGAGAAGTTGGAGACCCCAGGTTTGGGTAATGGACCCAAGTTTGTTTGATGGGTAATGGTATGAGTTATGATATATTTTTAGACAATACTATTCTATATGAATATTACATGGCATGCGATTTCTAGTGGTATGTGGAACTTCACATAACTCCTCACGGTTTGAGAATTATGGCCTTACGAAGTTGGAGGACCCTCACATGTCATCTAGAAGCCCCAAAAGGTCAAAGTAGTCAAAGTGGTTTAAGGGATTTTAAAAGGTAAATAATAAAGTGAAGTGATGAGT
>ML799597.1:12290-57215 GCA_009831015.1 Picea engelmannii
TTATTATATCTAACTATCCATTTATTATATCTAATTTCCATAGTGGGCCTTATTTAATAATATAGTGGACCTAGTCCACCTTACATTGAATGGCCTCCACTATTATCATTATGGGCCCTCTGGCCCCCCCCACTACCTCTCTAGCTACCTTACATTTAGAGTACCTCAAATTTTGTTGTTGATGCACCTACCTCATTCTGTTGCCACATGTTGTTGTTGTTGTTGTTCTAGCTTCATGTTGTTGATGTTGTTGTTACAACTTCATGTTGTTAATGATGTTGTTGTTATAGATTCATGCTATTGATGTTGATGCTTAATATTAATGATGATGATGATTGATCCAAAAAGGATCTAGAGAAGGATAAGAACAACTCAAAACTCACAGAGGAAACTCATGACACTCATAATGGCTTCAACAAACAAAGAAAGGGAAAAAATTCAAAGTTCTCAAAACTCAGCGAAAATGGCATGATCGTGAAGAGCACGTCGCAAGATTTCTAACGAAACAAACAACTTGTCAAATGGGGTTACAAATTGAAAGATATTCGTGGTCAAAGTTTGGTCAACCTAGGCCAATCAACAGGGGATGAGTCAACATCCATATAGATGACGTCAACATCAGTACAGATGATGTCAACATCCGTACACCACACGTGGTAGGAGTAGAGAAGTGACACGTGGCATGCTGACATCATTGTGATGTCGTGGCAACAACAAAGACTGCCACACATCACCTGGTTTTGGCATTTTTGGATCAATTCATGGACCAATAAGATCATGCCATGTGGTAGTCCATATGGATGACGTGGAATGATGACGTGGTGTGATGACCTGGTAGGTGGAAACTTGGACCAGTGAGGGGCTGCCAGGTGGCCCAATTAGAGGTTTCCACATGGCAGGAAGGAAATTCCCAAGGACATCTCGTGAACAAATTTTTGAAAAAAAATGGTTGGCGGGCCCACCAAATCTGGCAGACCACGCCAAACCTATCCACCATTATATATCATTTGGATACGCTTCTACTAGCACCTCTAAACTGGTGGAACAAACTCATATATATACACACACACACCATATAACAATACATTCCCAAAAGGAGTGTCTGCGAGGTTTGACCTTGGGACCTCCGCCCTCAACCAATGCCTTAATAGATCCGCCCTAACCAATAGGCCGCGGGTACCACATAGTAACCAACGCCCATTTTATTTATTAAAAGGTGCATCCTCCTAGTCACAAAAGAGGGAAAGGCATGCAGACCATATGACCATCCAGACACACATTTCGATGCAAAAGACAATCATAATTGTAGGTTGCAGAGGGCACGGAAACTGAGCCATAATTCTTATTAGTCCTGAGAGTGATAGAGTCAGATCGAGGTGTGGAGACAGTCATTTTTTGGTAATTCGACGCCACGAATTCAGTGGTGTTGTCTGTTTTATGATCTGAGTATTATTTATGTAGCTTTATTTCAGAATGAGGTATACTTATGTATTTTGCCAAATTCTTTTGTTGATTTAATGAAAGAGCCTACCCATTTGAGAGCAGGACCCGGAGACGTAGTCCACCAGGGAGGAACTCTGTTATCAAGTTTTTGTGTTTATATCTGATGCTTATGTCTCTTCATTTGTGAGATTTTCCTTCTTTAATGGTGCACTTTAATTTATGCTCATTTAATGCAATTCTTTATAAGTCACGATGAAAAGATCACAGATCATGTTGGTATCAGAAAAGTCATCTTTGACTTGAATTGTTGAGTGTGAATTCTTAATACGACCAAACATAATCAAGGTGAAGGAACTCTTAAGAATTTAAATCTCGAAGTTGGCCGTGCATCCCGAAGGAAGAAAATGGTAGAAGAGGACAAACGTGATGAGTAGGATAAAAACTTTCACATGGTATTTGATCACATGTAAGAAATGGTCGAAAGAATGTATGGATATTATGAGAAGAGGATGAAGAAGAAAGGGAAGAAAAAGGAAGCACATGAAAATGATGATGCTTTGGTAAACCAAGGGGCTAGAGGAGATCCTCCTGAGCCTCCATCTTCAGCTTTAAGTTCTAGTTCTTCTTCCTCTGAGCAGTCTCATCATTCTAGCCATAAAGCCTCTTTTAAGAAACCATTATTAAATCTTGATGTACAATTTTCTTTACCTATGTTTAATGGAGATGCTAATCCTGAAAATCTAGATAATTAGATCTGACAGGTTGAAGTGTATTGTCGTGTCCAACATATTGATGAAGAGGAAGTTAAAGTGAAATTGACTTCTCTTCGGTTGGAAGACACTGCTCTTGTATGGTGGGAGAGAAAGCTTCAGGACATAAGTAAGTGTGCTAATCTTATTTCCTCATGGTCGTAATTTAAATCAGCGATAAGGAAGCAATTTTATAAATTAGGGTATTTACATAAAGCAATGATGGAATGACAAACTTTAAGGCAAACTAAAGGTCAAACTGAACAAATTTTCCCAGAAGAATTTAGGAAGAAAGCTCTTGCATTGAAAATTCCTTTGGATTGTTATGAAACATTAATGAAGCATATTGGCACACTTCACAGTTATATTCGTCATACTTTTCTCTTGTTTAACCACACTAGACTTAACGAACTTTGTGTGCAAACCACTCACCTTGAGAATAGGGGGAAACATGTTCAAGAAGATCCCATGAAGAAACCTTCCAATCTCCCACATAAAACTTTCAAGAAGTTTAAAAGGAAGTACAAGAAGATCGCCACAGTGACGAGAGAAAGAGGAAAACCATCTTGCACTCATTGCAAGAAAAGTGGTCATGATGAAGAACATTGTTGGAAACTGCATCCATAAACGAAACCGAAACAGTTCGGCGGAAAGGGGAAGACAAAAACTGTTGCTACAGTGCAACAAGATCTTGGTTCCGATTCAAGAGATGAAGGAAAGATCACAACGGTTGGAGTACAAGGTAAATATTCTCTTCATGCTAGTTCAAGTTCCAATAATGAATCTCATGTTGATGAACGAAAGAGGAATGAATTATTTCACAAAAGAGTTGTATCTAAACATACTAATATAGATACATTATTTGATATGGGTTCCCAAGTAAACTTAATATCTTAAACTTGTCAAGAAGATGGGTCTTGAAACGAAACCACATCCGAAGCCTTATCCTCTTGGTTGGGTATGTGATAAAGAAAAGATTAATGTCACCAAACCATGTATGATCATAATTTCTATTGCTTCAAAGTTGATTGATGAAGTGGATATGGATGTTGTACCACTTGATATATGTGGCATAGTGTTAGGAAGTCCTTATCTTTATGATAGAAAAGAATTCTTCTTTCATCATGAGAATAAATACCACCTTACTAAAGGGGGAGTGGAATATATTGTTAGAGCTCACAGTATGAGGGTAAATACAACACTTGTTAGTGCAGGGCAAATGAAAAGACTCCTAAACACTAATAATAGATATTTACTCATGGTCATCAGAGGGAAAGATGTTGGGACATCCGATGCTTTCCAAGGGTGTGATCCATCTCATAAAAAGAATTAATTGATATTCTTTCTAAGTATGATGATATTTTTCAGGAACCATATGGATTACCTCCTAAGAGGGAAATCCAACATGAGATACATCTTCAGTAGGATTCTCCTCTTCCTAATGTGGGCATGTACATGATGTCAGTTGTGGAGATGACTGAGATCAAGAAGCAGATATAGGGCTTATTGGATCAAGTGGTCATCAAGCCTAGTTCATATCCTTGTGGTTCTCCAATCGTGATGGTGCCAATGAAGGATGGCACATGGCGAATGTGTGTCGATTACTGGGCCTTAAATAAAATCATGGAGAAAAATCGATACCCTCTTTCTCGTATAGATGATTTACTTAATCAATTGAAGAATGTTGTTTATTTCACTAAGTTGGATTTATGCAGTGGATATCATTAAATCAAGGTCATAGAACAGGATGCATGGAAAACTACCTTTAAAACCAAACATGGATTGTTTGAGTGGTTAATTATGTATTTTGGGCTTTGTAATGCTCCGAAAACTTTCATGCGTGTGATGAATGATGTATTCAGGCCTTTCCTAGATGACTTTGTGGTTTTATATTTATACGACATTCTTATCTTTAGTGGGACTTGGGATGAACATGTGAGGCATGTAAAGAAAGTATTGGATACTTTTCAAATGGAAAAGTTGTATGCAAAATTGTATAAATGTGAATTTGGAAAGACTGCACTTGTGTACTTAGGTCATATTGTAGGAGGACAATTAAAAATTGATCCTTCCAAAATTGATGTAATTGTAAATTGGCATGAGCCAAAAAGTGTAACTGAAGTCCGAAGCTTCTTAGGTGTAGTATAGTATTGGAGGAGGTTCATTTCCAACTCCTCCTTTATAGCAGCTGGACTATCCCTAGGCCGAGCCCAATTGTAAATGTAAATGCAAATGTACTTAAGTTGGTGAGCTATTTGATATCATTTTTGTATGCACCTTTCATGGCATAGTGCACACATGTACTGTGCAGTAAAATGATGAAGTGTGCACATTCGAGGATAACGCACACAACAAATTAAGTGCACGATATTTTGGGGATAGGGAGCCTTTGTGTATATGTTGCGTTTTATAGACTGGTGAGCCAATTATTATAAACTAGGAAGCTTATGTCTTGATTAGGTTGGAGAGCCTAGATGTTAAAGGCTAGTGCACCTATTTTTGTATATGTCTCATCATTAATACAAAATACATCGTTGCGTGCAGACCGACCATGATAAAAGAGTATGGGGGACTAAACTCCAATAGATAGGGAAATGAGGGGCTAAAAGATAAGAAAAAGGGCTAAGCTAGGGAGCTTAAGCCAAAAAGGAATATTATATTAATATTCCTTAAATCATAAAGTATGTATAATTATTTTATCCTAAGTTCCAAAGTTGGGGACAAGTGGGCCAAAGTAGCTCCCAACATGACAAGTGTCAAGTTGGGGACATGCATACATATTGCTTGGACTTGGTTCATTTTCCATCATTCCTTCCATCATTCAATCATCCATTGAGCGATACCATGAGAATTCACTCACACGATCAGCTATCCTTCGTATCTTGATGTCATTGTACCTAAACATGTATCCATAGCCATACTTGTTTGTGTACCTGGTCAACTTGGGAGCTGGACTGCAAAAGCGGGTTGTCAGGCTCGTGGGATATTGAAGAGGCGGGTTGTCAGGCCCATGAGAAATTTCTCTCTAGGTGAGAGTATTGTTGGGAATTGATTTCCCGAGGGTGCTAAACTATAGCTACAAGACTTTGAGACTTCCTATCCGACCTGTTACTGAAGCCCTGCAAGGGAAGTGGGGCAGCCGAATGATTGTTGAGCAGAGAAGGGGCACACTTCCTGGGGTGGGACAGGCATGTGGGCAATGAGAGACTGTAGGCTGTTAGTTTGAGTTGGCACATGTGAAGGAGTCTTTTCAGTTGTCTATGAACCATTAGCCTGGTTAGGAATCCCTTTACCCGGGTGGAGTTTAGTCCCAGCTCGGGGGTGACCCACTGCTGAGAGTGATGAGTAGTGTGGTCTAAGGCTGTGAGGTTCATGGAAGGTCTGGACGCAGTTGGTGATATTATTACCAAGATAAGTGTCAAATGTGTGATAAATTTACATGCTGCATTATTATTTACGTGTGTATTTGTATGGGTTTATGTTATGTGTGGTTATAACTGTATTTATATTTATGGGCATTGCTTGTATATGCTACATGTATATTTTTACTGTTATTTCAATATGAATTCGTGCATTTACATAATGTATTTGTTTGTTTACGTTTTTATATATAAATTTCCGTAAGAGTTCTATGTGTATATGTTTTAATTGCATGCAGTTCAAAAAATTTATGTGGCATAGCTCAGTTGGATTCTGGGTATGTTACAGTATGTTCCACAGAGAGAATGAAAGATTTATTTGGTGTAGCATGCCTCGACATGGGTGGCCACAGATGTTACAATATGGTATCAGAGCTTCAGTTTTCAACACTGAGCCTGGATGGGTCAGGCAAGTTGAGTTGAAGTGAAATGTCACAGAGGATTTATTTAGAAATGGCCAAATTTCAAGTCACAGAGCGTCCATGGTAAATTTAGAAGCAACATCGCGGAATTGGGAAAAGCCCCAATTTCTGTTGTTAAATTAATCAAAAAATGGAGAAATTCGACCAAGTGGTGAGATATTATTGGTTTAATATCTGTTCTAGCAAATTCAGACATGGAATTGGTCGAATTTGAAGTTACAGTGAAGCCATAATAGATGGAGCGATATTAGTAAACAAAATTCTCAATTTGTGAATTGATTTTCGGTAAATTCGTTCCAGAAATGTCAACCCACAATGATTTTTTGTTGCAGAGGTTGAACTGGTGTTATCGGGGTGAAATTGAACGAATTTCATAGTTGCAGAATCTCTATGGTAAATTGGGGAAAAAGGTTAAGCCAAAAGCCCCAATTTTTGTAGCGGAATTCACGAGGAAGTGATGCACATAAAAATGAATGTGTGCAGGTGGGCACACTAAAAATGCATGAGGCATAGTGAAAAGCTTGTGATAGGTAAATTTCAGTACTACATGGAAAAATGTTAGTGTGCGGGTGCGCGCACTAAAATCTGGTACCACACAAAAAAATGATGGTGTGTTGGTGCGCACATTAAATTTTGACATTGCACGGAAAAATAGTGGTGTGCTGGTGCGGGCACTAAATTTTGACATTGCGTGGAAAAAGGTTGGTGTGCAGTTGCACGCACTAAATTTTGGCGCCACGCGGAAAAATGATGGTGTGCGGGTGCATGCGCTAAATTTTGGTGCCGCACGGAATAATGTTGGTGTGCGGGTGCACACGCTAAATTTAGATTTGCGCAGTGTGCACACACATAATAATGGCGCACGTGGTATGAGTAGTATTGGCCAAGCACAGAGGAGTTGGTTGGTGCACGTGCAATGTGGGTATACATTGTCATGCGATAGTTTAGTTAATGGTGTGCGTAGAGTATTGGTGCGTAGTCGGGGCATACTAAAATTTGGCATGGTGCAATGCGTAGAGTAAAATGCATGCGGAATATCAAAGCGCAATACAAAAATTGCGCGCAACAGGTTATAGCACAGGAACCAAAATTGTGTGCGGTGGATATTGGCGTGCGACATAAAAGTAGTGTGCGCTAGTTATTGACGGGACAAAGAAGTGTTACATAATGGTTATAGGTGCACGGAGCACGATTTACCTTGTGGTTTTTCTGCTCATGCTATATATGGGTGTACATGTTGAAATTTGTGTGCACGAAGGTTTTTGGAGGGTAAACAACAATGGAAAACCAACAATTTTCTGCAACGTTTTATATCATTTGAACGTCATCTTTTTGCAACGCGTTTTTGAGGCCCTTAAGAGCGTTTTTAGCTACTCAAAAACCATGAAAACAAAGTGTACCAAGGGACACTCTTTCTTTTTTAACTCAAATAAAAGAGCTCGGTGAGATCTTTTTAATGGTGTAAACCTTTCGTCAAACAAAGCTTTTATGAGAAAGTTATAGCACAAACAGTGGAGGGTAAATTTTAAGACCCAACTAACTTCAAAGAGCCATAACTTTCTGCTCCGGAATTAGATTGAGGCGAAGGAGTAGTCAATGGAAAGATATTGATTCATAGAAGACATTCCCAAAGATTAATTAAATTTATGGGCATGTTAAAATTGTTTAATATGGAAAAGAAGGTACTTGTAGCATTCCATACCAAAAACAAGAATTAGCCTAGAACTTCATCAGGTTGTAACTAGCAGCCCGGAAACCAAAAAAATTTGAAACTTGGAAAAAGTGTGTAGAATATGTATATGAAGAAACCCAATTGATATCCTACGAAAAATCCAATGGAGTAGGTGCAAACATGCATAATTATAGCGTAGAGTTGTGCCAAGTTGAAGTGTGAACAAAAAAATTAATGGACAATTTTCCAATAACCATAACTTTCTGCTCAAGACTCAGAATTGAGAATGGGAGAAGGAGTTGGAAATGTCTTGGATAGTAGAATATAAATATTCACCCAGAAAATTGATCTGGGCATTCAATTTTCCAGGAAATCAGAAGAAAGAATTCTGATATATTATTGAACCAGAATGGTTCATATTTTTCATGAAATTGTTGAAACAATCATCCTGACAAAGTTTTGTTGGCTTCACATTTTGTAGAGTAAAAAAAAACTAGATCATATCAGGATCAACATAGAGTCCAGAGGAATGGAAGAGGCACAAGGGAATTACATCTAGGAATATGAGATCAAAGGGATGGATGTCCATTTGGGCATTGAAGGAACAAAATCTAATGGACATGGAGAAAGAAAGGATGAAAACACGAATATGGTAGAGAAGATTAAAAATTTACAGAGGGATGTCCAAATCCATAAAGCCAATAATGAAAGGATTATGAGAGCCAAGGAACATCAATATGACTTCAACATGAAGCTAATGGAGAGCTTGAACATAATAGAAAAGAAATTGGATAAGGAGAGCGGCTCAAGCAAATCAAAAAGTCACAGGCCTCCTGATGAGAAAAGAAGAACAAGAAGTGTTATCACACATCACCATCACTCCCCGAGGCATTCCAATAAGAAGGAAAATAACAGCTCAAGTACATCCCCTGTCAGGAAGCATAGAAGGTCTGGGGTGGATGAGCTATGAGGAGAAATGAACAAAATCAAACCTCCTACATTTGATGGTGAGCACAAGAATGCTGCAGACCCCCTTCTCTCCTAAGGGCTGCGTGACCTCCTGG
The DNA here is from genome assembly GCA_009831015.1 of Picea engelmannii. Lineage (NCBI taxonomy): Eukaryota > Viridiplantae > Streptophyta > Pinopsida > Pinales > Pinaceae > Picea > Picea engelmannii. The sequence continues at coordinate 21,060 of ML799597.1, forward strand.
TCAAGATATTTGATTATGGAGTTGAACAACCCTCTGAAACCTTTCTAGTCTCATTTTGTATTAACCACAGGTCCTCTCGACTCCCTGTGCAATATTCACGATACCCACAACCTTCCCTTTCACATTCTGGGAAATACCAGAGTTGGCCTTAGCGCATTTTCTCTCGGCCCCTTCTCAGATGTGACCTTGGATGATGACTTCACGCCTACACGCGATTGCGGGCACACTAAAGAGTGGGTTTTTATCAAACCGCTTTTCACCCCACAATTCACCCTGAGCGTCCACATGTATTTTCCCTAAAACCGTGGTCTCGATTGCAGCCCACCCTTAATCTCATAAAGATCGAGCACTTTCTATCCCCGCAATGCGCGATGACTGTCAATCTCACAATCTTGAAGGTTCTTTCGAAAGGATGACCGATATCTATTTCTTGGAATCAAAGGTTCCTCCTTCTCCAAGATCGATGACTGTGGTCAATTCAAAATTTTGGACTTCAGAATTCTCAAATCTCAAACCTTGGTTTCCTTTCCAGGGAAATCTTCCGGAGTGGAAGATCTGCAGACACCTGTCCTCACAATTAACGATCCTTCCTTCATTTCGGGTGTTTTGAACTTTCAACTTGGATCAACGGTCTTGTGGCCCTCCTCTTGATCAACGGTCGAGATCTCCTTCGGGTCTTTGGACTTCTGAGATATCAAATCTCAAATTTCACCCTTTTCCAAATGGATTTTATCCGAAGGCTATGATCCACTAACGCGTGTCCTCCTGATCTGACGATCGAGGATTACTTCGGGTCTTTACCCATAGTACATGGATTTATGCCACATTTCTCTTAGATTCGACGGATATGAATCACTTAGGGACTTTACTCAAAGTCCACTTATTCACGCCGCATCTCCTCCAGATCTGTCAGCCTAGATTCACTTTGGGTCTTCGGGTCTTAGGGATTCGACAATCTCAGTTCTCAAAATGAAACCCCACTACAATTTTCCTGGAGCTCACGATCTACTGACAAGTGTCCACTTATAGATCGACGACTCTCATCTCTTCGACTCTTCGTGCTTTGGGTATTTCAACGCTTCACCTTTGCCTTCCTCTATATCTCATGACCTGTCAACACGTACCCTTCTGGATCTAACGGTCCAGATTTTCTTTGGTTCTCCATCTCTTCGTGCTTCGGGAATCTCAAGTTTCAACTTGCTTCCTCCTGAACTCATGATATCCGACGGCTTAGATTCACTTGATCGATCCGACACCTGAGGTTCACTTCGGACGATCTGACAGCTCAGGTCTACTTCAGATGATCGAATGACTGATATTTCACTTTGTATTTCCGACTCTTCTAGCTTCGAAAATGTTGAGTCTCATACCTTGATGAGTTATCTCTCCTGTGTATGCGAAATGTTAAAGCTCATGCACCTTGTTCTGATCAGACAACTGTTGATCCCTTCCGCTATGATCCAACGACCACTATCGCTCCTCCTCCTTCTGATCTTTTGATTTCTTTTGAGTTAGAATATTTTCTAAGTCTTCAAAGGTATTCACCTTTGAACCTCCCACAAGTCCGTCTCTTGGACCTCGACTACACTTCTAAAAAGTGCTATCCCTCCTGATCTTGGCCTTCGTGAAGGTTTCGACTTCCTGCACACTCCTTTATTTTCATGGATTTTTGATAACTTAGATCCGAAGGGTTTCTTGAAAAGAAATACTTCTTGCCCTCCTGGCGTTCTCCTTTTGATCGATGCATACCTTGAAATCAATTCTTATGCAAAGTTTGAGTTCTTGCGGATGACTTTTCACGCCTTGCAGCAGTGACTTTGCACTCCTTGCAAAGGGGAAAGTTTTGTGCTATCTCTTCTGAGCTTCGAAACAAAAAAATATCCCATCAACGCACTCCCTGCATTTTGTGTGCACACCTTGCATCGATTCGACATAAGAGAAACAATTGAAACTTATACTAACATTCACAGTTCCATATACTCATAACGAAATTCATTCATTCATGAAAACACAATAACATGGAATTGCAAACAATGTCCACACCATGCATTGGGTCAATTTTCCTCTGTTATATTCATTCAAAAGTAAAAGTGACTACATCTATAATCAAAACAACAATTAAAATTCAGAAATCTCCTACTAACTTGCAACAACCTCATTTGGGCATACAAAACCTCTATTTATCTCATAGGGTCCTTAGGGTTCCCCTCGACTACTTGTCTACTCCAAAAACTAACCTAACCACTATCTTATTTCATTCATATTCCATAGCAGGAGTGGAAACTCACACTTCACTCGCGATCGTTCAAGTGTGCTTCAAAACATTTCCCGGCATTGAGTTCAGGCGTGCTTCAAAATATTCGCAGTGACTGCCAATGTTGAGATTCTGAAAAGATTCCCAAGTGCTGAGTGGTCCTAATGCACATGCTCGCTAACGATTCTCCTGCATCATACTCCCCTTGAAAAAAATTCATGGACTCCTATCCATGAGCTCCTGCACCGACTTTCCATGCTTCTGGATATGAGCTTCTTTTTCCCAACTGGCATCTTCTATTGGGTGTCCCTTCCACTTGACCAGATATTCAAAATAGGTCTTCCTACTGGTGTTTTTGCCAATACTCTGATCAACGATCTTATCCATCTATGGTTTTTATGCTATAGGAATTTGTTTCTCCCACTGAATCTTCTCTTGATATTCTGATCCCTTTGTGTCATCTTTCCTGTAAGGATACATGTTTGAAATGTTGAATATGGGCGATATGCCCACATCATCTGGAAGCTCAATCTCATAGGCGTTTGCATCAAACTTCCTCAAGATCTTACATGATCCTATCTTCTTTATCTTTAACTTGTTATATGTTCCCCTGGGGAACCTTTCTTTCTTGAGATGTGACAGAACTTGATCTCCTACTTCAAATTGAAGTTCCCTGCGATGTTGATCAGCTCTGTTCTTGTACTCTTGGTTAGAACTCTGCAACTGTCCTCTAATCTGGCTATGGAGCTTCTGCATTTTGGCAGCAAAATATTCTTCTCTAACACTCTTGATCTCACTCTGTTCCAAGTTTCTCAACTCAAATACTTCCCTGGGTTGCATTCCATACAATATTTGGAATGGGATTTTTCCAGTGCCCCTGTTTGGTGAGTCATTGTATCCAAATTCTGCTTGTGGCAGAATCTGATCCCACTGATTATGATTCTCAGTGACCAGACTCCTCAATAAGTTTCCCAAACTTTTGTTTACCACCTCAGTATGCCCATCTTTCTGAGGGTGATAAGATGAGATGATGGAAAAATCTGTGCCCAATTTCTTCCACAACGTTCTCCAAAAGTGACCAACAAATTTAGTGTCCTTGTCCGAGACAATGCTTCTTGGTAGTCCGTGAAGTCTCACAACTTCCTTGAAAAATAGATTTGCAACATGTGTTGCATCACTAGTCTTATGGCATCGGATAACGTGTGCCATCTTTGAAAATCTATCCACCACCACAAATATGGAATCAAATCCTCTTTGTGTTCTTGGCAGTCCCAACACAAAATCCATGTTTATTGCATCCCAAGGCCTCTCTGGTATTGGAAATGGTTTATACAATCCGGTGTTCTGTCTTTTTCCTTTTGCATGTTGGCAGATTCTACATCTTTTCACAAACTTTATCACTTCCGTTCTCATATGTGGCCAATAGTATGAACTACTCAACTATGCAAATGTTTTATCATGGCCGAAATGTCCAGCCAATCCTCCACTATGCTTTTCCTTCAAAATGTTATCCCTCATTGAGCATTTTGGTATGCACAACTGATTGCCTTTGAACAACAATCCATCTTGAATCATATACTCTATCCACTGGCTTATGTCTCCCAGCACATGATTTTCACATGCTTCCTATGTTGCCTTGAAATCTGGATGATCTCAATACATATCCTTAAGGTGTTCAAACCCCAAGGTCTTCACCTGAAATTTTTGCAGAATCAAACATCTCCTGCTTAATGCATCAACAACTTTGTTAGCATTCCCAACAATATGTTTTATGCCAAAAGTAAAATTCTGCATAAACTCAACCCATTTTGCATGCCTCTGATTCAATTTTTCCTGTCTGTTTATGAATTGTAAAGCCTGGTTATCGCTATACAAGACAAATTCCCATGGGACAAGGTAATGTCTCCATTTATTCAAGGCTTTACTTATGGTATAAAACTCCTTATCATATGTGGAGTATTTTCTCTTGGTCTCATTCAACTTCTCACTGAAATAGGCAACAGGTCTATTATCCTGACTTAGAACTGCTCCAATTGCAACTCCACTTGCATCACATCTCACCTGGAATGTCTTTTCAAAACTTGGCAAGACCGGAATTGGTCATTCTGTTATTTTCTCCTTCAGTATATTGAAGCTCCTCTCAAACTCCTCTGTCCATTTAAAAGACTTGTGCTTCTTCTTCACTGTATCCATCATTGGTGTACAAATTCCACTGAAGTCCTTGATGAACTTCCTATAGAAACTTGATAATCCATGGAAGCTCCTTACTTCAAACATACTCTTTGGTGATGACCATTCTTTGATTTCCTTCACCTTCTCTAGATCCATCTTCAGTTCATTTGAATAGATCACAAAACCCAAGTAAATGAGTTATGTCTTCATAAAAGAGGGCTTCTTCAAATTTATCAACAACTTCTCCTATTGTAGTCTCCTCATAACTACTATTAGGTGCCTCAAATGCTCCTCTTTAGTCCTTCTAAATATCAACATATAATCCATATATACAACCACAAATGTTCCAATGAAATATTTCAGTATTTCATTCATCAACCTCATAAAAGTACTTGGGGTATTTGTTAAGCCAAATGGCATAACAAGCCACTCATACAAACCTTCATTTGTCTTAAAGGTTATCTTCCACTCATCACCTTCTCTCTTTCTAATATGGTGGCATCCACTATTCAAATCTATTTTAGAAAAGAAATTTGACCCACTCAAACAGTCCATTAAATCATCCATTCTTGGTAAAGGAAACCTATACCTGATGGTGATCTTGTTAATGGCTCTTGAGTCTGTACACATTCTCCATCCTCCATCCTTATTTGGACTCAATACAGTTGGTACTGCACATGGACTCAATATCTCTTTGACCAAACCCTTGTCTAACAATTCCTGGACTTGGTTCTTCACTTCCTCATTGTCTCGAAGTTTCAATATATATGCTTCTTTGTTTGGTAGAATTGATCCTGGTATCAAGTCAATATGGTGGCTGATACTTCTAATGGGTGGCAATGAGTTAGGCATCTCATCCACCACTATGCCATAAAAATTATCCAATAATTCCTGAACTTCTTCAAGCAAATCATCCATTGAAGTACTTATAAGGATAAATATGGGTTTCCTCACCACATCGAACTGCATCTCATGTTCTTTCTTGAATTCTTTCAGGAGTTCCTTCCTGCTCATGAGAAGTATTATTGTGTTAACTTCCTCTTTCACTTTCTTCTCCTCCATTGGAAACAACATGTGTGTTCAACCATTTTTATCCAAGGTGTATGTATTCTTACTCCCATCATGAATGGCATTCCTATCAAACTACCATGGTCTTCCCAACAAAATATGGCATACATCCATGGGAATTGCATTACATAAAATTTCATCTCTATATATTACTATCTTAAATTCAACTAAGCATTGTTTAGTAACCATTACTTGATGTCCTTTCTGCAACCATGAGACTTTGTATGGCTTCGGATGTGCAGTTGTCTCTAGCTCCAATTTCTCCACCATATCTGTGGATACTAATTTATCAGTGATCCCATTGTCAATTATCACCTTGCATACTTTGTCTTTAGTCTTGCAAGTTGTCCTGAAGAGACTATTCCTCTGCAATGGATTTTCAACTTCTACCTCTGGTTTTAAGAGAACCTTTCTCAACGTCAGGGATGTTCCATCCTCTGCTCCTTCTGCTTCAACATTCCTTATTTGTTCTTCTGAAATGTGAGCTTTGCCTCTTCCTTCTTTATTTTTCTTGGGACATTCCCAAGACATGTTCCCTATATTTCCACAGGCATAGCATCTTACTTCTCCTCCTCTGCTTCTTCCTCTTCCTCTAGAAGAACTTCTTCCACCACTCTGTCTTACTCGAAAACTTCCTAATTTTTTTGAGTGACTATGTGGTTTCTTAGTCTCGTCTTTAGACTTATGTGCCTTGTCATGGGTAACTCCCTTGCCTTTGTTTGGCGCTGGGATTTTACCTCTTCCTCGCTAGATTTGTTTTTTGGCCAACTTCTCCTCTATCTTCAGTGCAAACTGATAAGCATCCTCCACTGTCCTTACTGACATCATGATGAGATCATCTTGGATTTCATATCTCAAGCCATTTATATACCTAGAAAATGTTTCTTCATCTTTCTCTCTTTGTCCAGTTCTAATGTTCAGCCTGTAGAACTCCTCTGTGTACTCCTTAACTGCCATACCCTTTTATCTCAGGTTTTGCAACTTCCTGAACAGATTGATATGATAATATTTGGGCATGAACTTAGCCTTCATCTTGGATACCATTCTATCCCAATTCTTTATCTTATGTTTGCCTTTGCTTCTCCTCTCAGCCTACAGTTCATCCCACCACAGTCCTGCATGTCCTTTTATCCTGGTGATAGCATGTTTCACCCTTTTCTCTTCATTGAAATCTTCATAGTCGAAATGTTTGTCCATGGATATTATCCAATCCAATAGCTCTTCAACATCTAAATTTATTTCATACATTGGGACCTCTATCTTGGCTCTGGCTCCCAATATAACAACTGATCTTAGCAAACGTTCTTCAGAAACATTCTCTCCTGCAACTTATTCGACTTCTACTTATTCACTCTCTGCATCGCTGATGTCTCCAACATTAGGTGCTCATCTCTGCACTGCCTCCATTGCCTCTAATCTTGCACGAAGTTCTCACATTTCTCTTTCTACATCCCGATTGGATAAAGGTGGTTCCACTCATCTCCTCGGTAGCATTGTGTTGACTGTCTGTCACGCACATAGTACAACTTCGAGTCCTTTTGTCTCTTCTCCTTTTCCTATCATCTGGAAGAAAAATTTCATCTCTGATACCACTTGTTGTAGACCCCCTTCTCTTCTAAGGGTTGCGTGACCTTCTGGTCAGGATCTTCTATTATGGAGTCTAAAGAACCTCTGAAACCTTGCTGGTCTCATTTTGTATTAACCATAGGTCCTCTCGGCTCCCTATGTAGGTTTCACGATACTCACAACCTTCCCTTTCGTGTTCTGTGAAATATCAGAGTTGGTGTTAGTGCCTTTTCTCTCGACCTCTTCTTAGATGTGACCTTGGGTGATGACCTCATGCCTAGGCATTATTGCGGTGCACTCAAGAGTGGGTTGGTGTCAAACCTCTTTTTGCCCTGCAATTCACTCTGAGCATCCATGTGTATTTTCCCTAAGACCGTGGTCTAGATTGCGTCCCACCCTCAATATCATAAATATCGAGTACTTTCTATCGCTGTAATGTGGGATGACCATCGATGTCACAATCTTGACGGTGCTTTTGAATGGATGACCGAGATCTATTTCTTGGAATAAACAATTTTTCCCTCCTTCTCCTAGATCGACGACTGTGGTCGATTCGGAATTCCAGACTTCAGAATTCTCAAATCTCAAACCTTGGTTTCCTTTGTAGGGAAATCTTCCTGAGCAGAATATCTACAGACACATGTCCTCATAATCAATGATCCTGCTGTCACTTCGGGTGTTTTGACCTTTAAAATTGGATCAACGGTCCCATGGCCCTCCTCTCCATCAATGGTCAATATCTCATTCGAGTCTTCAGACTTATGAGATCTCAAATGACAAACTTTTCCCTTTTCCAAATGGCTTTTATCCGAAGGTCATGATCCACTGATGTGTGTTCTCTCGATCTAACGATCGAGGATTACTTCAGGTATTTACCGGGAGTACATAGATGAATGCCACATCTCTCTTAGATCCAATGACTATGAATCACTTCGGGACTTTACCCAGAGTCCACGGATTCACACCACGTCTCCTCTAGATCCGTTGGCCCATATTCACTTCGGGTCTTTGGGTCTTCGGGATTCGACAATCTCAATTCTCAAACTGAAACCCCACTACAATTTTCCCAGAGCTCATGATTTGCTGACAATTTTCCACTTACAGATCAACAACTCTCAGCTCTTCGAATATTCAAGCTTCGGGTGTTTCAACGCTTCACCTTTTCCTTCCTCTAGATCTCAGGACCCACCAACATGTACCCTTCTATATCTAACGGTCTAGATTTGCTTCAGTTCTTTGGCTCTTCGTGCTTCAGGAATCTCAAGTTTCAACTTGCTTCCTCCAGAACTCACGATATCTGATGGCTCAGATTCACTTGATCGATCTGACACCTGAGGTTCATTTTGGACAATCTGATGGCTCAGGTCTGCTTCAGATGATCGAACGACTGATATTTCACTTCGTATTTCTGTCTCTTCGGGCTTCAAAAATCTCTAGTCTCAAATCTTGATGAGTTCTCTCTCCTGTGTGTGCGAAGCTTTAAATCTTGTGCACCTTTTTATGATCAGATGATTTTTGATCCCTTACATTATGATCCAATGACCACTGTCCCTCCTCCTCCTGAGCTTCTGATTTTTTCTGACTTAGAAGATTTTATAAGTCTTGAAATATCTTCACCTTTGAACCTCCTGCGAGTATGTCTCTAGGACTTTGACTACACTTATGAAAAGTGCTATCCCTCCTGATCTTGGCCTTCGTGAAGGTTTTGAATTCCCGCACACTCCTTGCGTTTCAGTGATTTTTGATAACTCATATACGAAGGATTTCTTGAAAAGAAATTCTTCTCACCGTCCTCACGTTCTCCTTTTGCTCGATGCACACCTTGCAACTGATTCTTATGCAAGGTTTGTGTTCTTGTGGATGAGGTTGCATGCCTTGCAATAGTAACTTTTCACTCCTTGCAAAGGGGAAAGTTTTGTGCTATCTCTTCTGAGCTTCAGAACCAAAACAGATCCTGTCAACGCACTCCCTACATTCTGTGTGCACACCTTGCATCGATTCGACAAAAGAGAAACAATTGAAACTTATACCAACATTCATAGTTCCCTCTGATCATAACAAAATTCATTCACTCATGAAAACACAATAACAGGGAATTGCAAGCAATTTCCACACCATGCATTGGGTCAATTTTCCTCTGCTATCTTCATTCAAAAGTAAAAGTGACTATAGCTATAATCAAAACAACAACTAAAATTTAGAAATCTCCTACTAACTTGCAACATCCTCATTTGGGCATACAAAACCTCTATTTATCTCAGAGGGTCCTTAGGGTTCCCCCTGACTACTTGTCTACTCCAAAACCTAACCTAACGACTATATTAGTTCAGTCGTATTCCAAAGGAGTGGAAACTCCCACTTCGCTCGTGATCGTTCAAGCATCCTTCAAAAGATTTCCTGACGTTGAGTTCAGGCGTGCTTCAAAATATTCGTTGTGACTGCCAGCATTGAGATTTCGAAAATATTCCCAGGCATTGAGTGGTCTTGATCCGCATGCTCGCTAATGATGCTCCTGCATCAAATAAGGATGAAGATGCAGAAACATGGCTGCTAGGCATGAGGAATTATTTTCAATTGCATAATTATTCTTTTCATGCAGAAGGTGGAATTTCCATCTATCAACTCAAGGGAAAGGTATCCATGTGGTGGAATAAACTTGTGCAGGTGCAATGCATTAAAGAGAGAAGTGTTACTTGGAGAGAATTCAAGAAGTATTTTGAAAATAAATACTTGACTAAGAGATACTATGACAAGAAAATGAAAGAGTTCTTTGAACTCAAGCTTGGGAGTATGACCATAGATGAATATGAGAGAAGGTTTTTAGAATTGTTGAAGTATGTTTCTTTCATTAAAGATGAGACAGTTAAGATTCAGAGGTATTTGAGTGGATTGCCATCATTAATCAGTGACAAAATATAGTATGATGATCCCAAGACATTGGAGGAGACCATAAGGCGAGCTAAATTCCTATATGATCAACAAAAATCAAGGCCAACTTTCCAAAAATCTTGGGAAGACAAAAATAAATTCAAGATGGATCAAAGGAAGAAGGGGTCTAAGCCACCATTCTTTAGAAATAACCCTCAGGGACAACCAACTTCTAGAGGAACCAGAACGATAGAGATAGGGGGTCAAAGGCTAAGGCAACCACCTATTCAATGTTGGGGTTGTAAAGGATATCATATGTTCAGAGATTGCCCTCACAGAGGGGAAAAAGTGAGGGGTGTTCACAATGTACAACAAGCTAAAACAATGGAGGAAATGGGTATAAACGTACCAAGGATCTATGCATCCTTGGACAACAAGCAAGAAGATTATCAATCACATATGATTGAAGTGGAAGGTATGATCAACAACCAAACCATTTCTATTTTAATTGATTCAGGAGCTAGTCATAGTTATATAGATCCTAAGATGGTGGAAAGTTTGCATTTGCCAAGAATCAAGCATGTAAAATATTGGTTGGTGTAGCTGGCTACCAGATCCAAAAGAAAAGTTAATGATATGGTTAAGTCATGTCCTATGGACATGAATGGACTGAACACGAGGGAATATTTGAGCATCTTTCCTTTAGGTTCCCATCACTGTCTAGTTGGGATGGACTGGTTGGACCAACACCATGCTATCCTAGAATTTCATAACAAGGAATTTAGTTGCTTGGATGAGGATGAGAACCAAAGGAAAGTGCACGGGATTCCCAGGACAGTAACCATTAGAGAAATTTCAGCATTGCAACTGAAGAAATGTTACATAAAAGGGTGTCAAATATTTGCATCTCATATGGAAGAGACACCTAAAGATAAGGTGCCAAATTTGGAAGATCATGCAGTCCTGGAATATTTTGAATATGTGTTCAAGGAGGTACCAGGACTACCCCCAAAGAGAGATATTGATTTCTCTATAAATTTAATGCCTGGAGCAGCTCCAGTGTCAAAGACTCCTTACAGAATGAGTACACCAAAGCTGAAGGAGTTGAAAATGAATCTTGAAGAACTTCTAATGAGGTGGTATATATGCCCAAGTGTGTCACCTTGGGGTGCCCCAGTCTTATTCCTAAAGAAGAAATATGGGAAAATAAGATTGTGCATTGATTTCAGACAACTAAATAAGGTCACTGTGAAGAACAAGTATCGTCTGCCAAGGATTGATGATATATTTGATCAGTTGAAGGATGAAAATATATTTTCAAAGATAGATCTCAGGTCAGGATACCATCAAGTAAGGATTAAGGAAGAAGACATTAGCAAGACTACCTTCAGGACAAGGTATGGTCATTATGAGTTCACAATGGTGCCATTTCGGTTGTCAAATTAAACAGTTGTTTTCATGTGCTTAATGAATGTTGTTTTCCGAGAATATTTAGACATGTTTGTCATTATATTTTTGGATGACATCCTTGTATATTACAATTCAAAAGAATATCATGGGAATCATTTGAGGATGGTGTTGCAATTATTACAGGAGCATAAGTTGTATTCCAAATTGAGAAAGTGCTCATTTTATCAGAACAAATCCATTATTTGGGACATATCATTTCAGAGGATAGGATAACAGTGGATCCTGAGAAGATAGAAGCCATTAGAGAATGGTCATCACCAAAGAATGTGACAGAGGTAAGATCATTCATGGGAATTGCAGGCTACTATAGGATATTTATTGAAGGATTTTCAAAGATTGCACACCCAATCACTTCCTTGCAAAAGAAGGGTGTTAAGTTTCAGTGGACATTGGATTGTGAAAAGAGTTTCCAACAATTGAAACAATTATTAATAAGTGCTCCAATAATAAGTATTGCAGACTCAAACAAAGAATTCATTGTATGCACAGATGGATGCAAAGAAAGACTTGGTGGAGTCCTCAGTCAAAATGGGTTTGTTATATGTTATGAATCAAGGAAGTTGAAGGAGCATGAAAGACACTATGCCACTCATGATTTGGAGTTGGAAGCCTTAGTGCATGACTTGAAGAAATGGAGACACTACCTCATGGGAAAAAGGTTTGAACCAAGGGCAGGCCATAATGGTCTGAAATATTTATTTGATTAGCCAACTCTAAATGCTAGTCAAAGCAGATGGTTAGAATTTCAAAGTGAATATGACTTTGATATAAAGCATATCAAGGGGAAAGAGAACAAAGTGGATGATGCACTCAACAGAAGAGTGCATGAAGTGCATGCTATAGACATTAGCATGTACCAATCAGATTTGAAACACAAAATTTTAGAGGCTGCCAAATCAGATTTGCAATACAAGGAATTAGTGGAAAAATTACAGCAAGGTTACACCGTAGAAAATTGAAGAATACAAGCTAGATAATGATGAAATTCTCATGTACATGGGAATAATTTATGTATCGAATTTCGAGGAATTGAAAAATATGATATTGAGAGAAATACATAATGTACCTTATGTTGGACACCCAAGTTATCAAAAAACTATTGCAACTGTCAAAAGCCAATATTATTGGCCAGGCATGAAGAAAGAAGTTGTTGATTTTATTGCCAAATGTTTGGAATGTCAAAAAGTAAAGGTTGAGCATAGACACCCAATTGGTTTTCTACAACCATTACCCATTCCTGAGTGGAAATGGGAAGTTGTAACCATGGATTTCATCACCAAAATTCCCAGAACAAACAAGCAACATGATTCTATCATGGTAGTGGTGGATAATCTTACTAAAGCTGCCCATTTTATTCCAGTTAAGATAACTCACAAGGAAGTCAACATTGTTGATATTTATATGAGAGAAATAGATCAATTACATGGCATACCCAAGACAATTGTGTCTGACAGATATCCAAAATTTACCTCAAATTTTTGGAAGGGATTATTTAATGAATTTGGAACAAATTTGAATTTTAGCACAACGTATCATCCAGAATTAGATGGACAAACAGAGAGGGTGAATCAAGTGATTGAGGATATGTTGAGGATGCATGTGATGGATAAACCATCAAAATGGGAAGACTACCTACACTTGGTAGAGTTTTCTTATAACAATGGGTACCAAACATCTCTAAAGATGAGCCCATTTGAGGCACTTTATGACAGAAAGTGCAACACACTGGTAAGCTGGGATAACCGAACAAATAGAGTAGTGGTTGGGCCATATTTTCTCAGGGAAATGGAGGAGAAAATGTTGAAAATAAAACAAAATTTAAAGGTTTCCCAAGACAAGAAGAAAAGCTATGCTGATAAGGGAAGAAATCATAGGGAATTTAAAGTTGGGGACCATGTATTCTTGAAAGTGAAAGCCAACAGAAGTTCCTTGAAGTTGGGAAATTGTTCAAAGTTGGCAGCTTGCTATTGTGGACCATTTGAAATCCTAGAGAGGATTGGTCCCATAGCTTATATGATTTCATTGCCTGCATCTATGTCTATTCATAATGTATTCCATGTATCATTGCTAAAGAAATATATACTTGATGCTAATCATGGTTATTGATTGGAGTGTGATTCAGGTGGAGAAAGAAGGCGCTTTCCAAGTGCATCCGGTACACATTCTGGACTAGAAAATCAAACAGCTCCGGAATCGATCCATAGGGCTTGTAAATGTCCAATGGACCTGGTACAGTCCCAAGGAAGCTACGTCAGAGCATGAGAATGCAATGCAGGCGGAATACCCACATCTTTTCGAGGATTTTTGAAAATTTTGTTTTATATGTGTATATGATGCACTGAGGACAATGCATAAACAAGGGGAGGGGATTGTAATATCCATAGGCTGAGCCCAATTGTAAATGTAAATGCAAATGTACTTAAGCTGGTGAGCTATTTAATATCATTTTTGTATGCACCTTTCATGGCATAGTGTGAGCATGTACTGCATAGTAAAATGATGAAGTGTGCACATTCTAGGATACCGCGCGTAGCAACTTGAGTGCGTGCGATTTTGGGGCCAAGGATCCTTTGTGTATATGTTTCATTTTATAGGCTGGTGAGCTAGTTATTATAAGCTAGGAAGATTATGTCTTGATTAGGCCGAAGAGCCTAGATGTTAAAGTCTAGTGCACTTATTTTTGTATATGTCTCATCATTAATATAAAATACATCATTGCGCATAGACCAACAATGATAAAAGAGTACGAGGGACTAAACTCCAATAGATAGGGAAAGGGGGGGATAAAAGTTAAGAAAAAGGGATAATCTAGGGAGATTTAGACAAAAAGGAGTATTATATTAATATTCCTTAAATCATAAAATATGGATAATTATTTTATCCTAAGTTCCAAAGTTGGGGACAAGTGGGCCAAAGTATCTCCCAACATGACAAGTGTCAAGTTGGGGACATGCATACATATTGCTTGGAATTAGTTCATTTTCCATCATTCCTTCCATCATTCAATCATCCATTGAGTGATACCATGAGCATTAACTCACACAGTCAGCTATCCTTCGTATCTTGATGTCATTGTACCTAAACTTGTATCCATAGCCATACCTGTTTGGGTACCTGGTTAGCTTGGGAGCTGGACTGCAGAAGCGGGTTGTCAGGCTCGTGGGATATTGAAGAGGTGGGTTGTCAGGCCCGTGAGAAATTTCTCTCTGGGTGAGAGTATTGCTGGGAATTGATTTCTTGAGGGTGCTAAACTACAACTACAAGACTCTGAGACTTCCTGTCTGACTTGTTGCTGAAGCCCTGCAAGGGAAGTGGGCAGCCGAAGGGGGTCATGATTATTTTTATGTTGTAGTGGATAGGTTCAACAATATGTGTATCTTGATGCCATGTAAAAAGCATATCATTGTTGAGCAGACTGATAATCTCTTCTTTCAGTATGTTTGGGTTCAATTTGGGTTACCCACATCCATTGTCTCGGATTGAGATACTCGATTTCTTGGGAAATTTTGGACTAGCTTGTGGAGGATTATGGACACCAAATTGAAGAGGATCACTGCTTTCCATCCACAGACCGATAAACAGACAAAGGTGGTAACTGAACAATAGTAATTTTTCTTCGAGGGTACTGCAACAAGCATCTCAAGTTATGGGATGAACAAATAACCCTATGTACAACGTGCGTACAACCGATATTTACATTCATCCACTCTGAGTTCACCTTTTGAGACATGTTTTGGGTACCTACCAAAGGTTCCTTTGGACTTGATGTATGGGAGAGATGTTGATGTGAATGAAGAACAAGCATAGGACAGATCCCGCAAGTTCATCCAGATGATCCATCAGATACACCATGTAGTTAGGAAATATTTGGAGAGAAGTCAAGCACATAATAAATATCAGCATGACAAACACATGGTTTATCATTAGTTCCAGGTTGGAAATTGGGTGTGGCTTTACATCAGCAAGGATATATT
Organism: Picea engelmannii; assembly: GCA_009831015.1. Classification (NCBI taxonomy): domain Eukaryota; kingdom Viridiplantae; phylum Streptophyta; class Pinopsida; order Pinales; family Pinaceae; genus Picea; species Picea engelmannii. The sequence continues at coordinate 36,432 of ML799597.1, forward strand.
GAAGGGTGAAGGCAAGAAACTAAATCCCATTCATTATGGACACTTCACTATCTTGGAGAAAAGTGGTACCAATGATTTTCGTCTAGATCTTCCACCTTACATGCAGATTTACTCAGTTGTGAACGTTGAGAACTTGAAAATTTTTTATCCTCCCATGATCATGGATAAAGATGAGGAATTTTTAATACCTTAAGTTGATGAGATTGTAGCTAAGTACTTGGATTAGTTACATGAAGATATCATTCTGGACAGGAGGATGAGGACTTCACGTAGGGGTGATTTTGATTATCTTCAAGTAGGCTTAAAAGGAACACATCAAAGCAAGGCAAAATGAATAAAGAAGGACAAAGTGAGGGGACTCTTCCCTCACTTACCTATTTATTGATGAAATATATTGGTGGTCCAAAAATCTCTCAGTGATAAGGGGTGAACCAAAAAGGATCTAGAGAAGGATAAGAACAACTCAGAACTCACAGAGGCAACTCAATATGCTCAGACTCTCTTCAGTAGACAGAGAAATGGAAAAAATCAAATTCCCCCAAAACTTAGTGAAAATGGCATTATTGCGAAGAGCACGGCACAGGATTTCTAATGGCGCAAATAACTTATTAAATAGAGTTATAGATGGAAAGATATTCACTGTCAAAGTTTGGTCAACCTAGCCCAGTGAGAAAGGGATGAGTCAACATCCATACTGTTGACGTTAGCATCCATAAAACACATGTTGCAGGAGATGGGAAGTGACATGTGGCATGCTGACATCAACGTGATGATGTGGTAGCAACAGAGGCTGCAACGTGTCACTCAGTTTTGGCATTTTTGAACTGATCAGTGGACCAATCGGATTGTGCCATGTGGCATTCTATACAGTCTATACAGTTGACGTGGAATGCTGATATGGCGTGCTGAATTGGCAGGTGGAAACGTGGAACAATGAGGGGCTACCACATGGTAGGAGGGAAATTCCCAAGGACAACCCGTGAACAATTTTTTGGAAAAAAAGGTTGGTGGGTCTACCAAATCTGGTAGACCATGCCAAATCTATACACAGTTATATATCGTTTGGATATGGTTCTAGTAGAACCTCTAAACTAGCGGAACAAACTCATATATATATATATATATATATATATACACACACCATATAACAATACATTGCCAAAAGGATTTTCCATGGAGTTTGACCCTGGGACCTCTACCCTCAACCAATGCCTTAATATATCCACCTTAACCAAGAGGCCAAGGGTACCACATAGTAACCAACACCCATTTTATTTATTAAAAGGTGCATCTGCTCGACCACGAAAGAGGGAAAGGCGTGAAGACCATATGACCATCCAGGCATGCATTTCGATGCAAATGACAATCATAATTACAGGTTGCAGAGGGCATGTAAACCGAGACAAAATTGTTCTTGGGCCTGGGAGTGCCATAGTCATATCGAGGTGTGGAGACAATAATTTCTGGGTAATTCGATGCCATGAATTCAGTGGTGCTGTCTGTTTTCTGATCTGAGCTTTATTTCTGCAGCTTGATTTCAGAATGAGGTATACTTATGTATTTTGCTAAATTATTTTACCAAGTTAATGAAAGAGCCTACCCATTTGAGAGAAGGACCTGGAGATGTAGTCCACCAGGGAGGAACTTTGTTATCAATTTTTTGTGTTCAGATATGATGCTTATGTCTCTTCATTTTTGAGCTTTTTCTTCTTTAACGGTGCACTTTAATTTATGCTCATTTAATGCGATTCTTTATAAGTCACAATGAAAAGATCCTAGATCAATGATGATGATGATGATGATTATGATGATGATGATGATGATGATGTTACTCCAACTCCATGCTATAAGAAATGATGATATTTATGATGAGAAAAAATTCTGATGATTTATAGATGTGCCAGTCAATGTTCCAAATGCGGATGATGCTGCTGCCCTCTCCTTCTCTTGATGATGTTGTATTGGGTCATGTCATTATAATACCCTTCTTGTTAAGGGGGAGTGTTGAAATATTGTAACTTTGAATAATATTCTAATCATATTTGAGTTATTATCTTATAGATCAAATCCCCTTTTGCGGATTGATCATGTCGAGTCTTGTATAAGATCAAATCCCCTTTTTTGGATTGGTTAAACTATATTTTTATGGTGGTATTTGTAAAGTCGACCCCTAGTGTTTATAAAGTGGTTTTAACCACTTCTGGAAGAAGTTGGCCCCACCAAGTGAAGAGACATAACCCTAGCACCTCCTCAAGTAGTATTTATATGTGAGGATGATGCCTCAATTGCACACACTCACACTCACTCATCCAATGTGCATATATTGAAGGAAGTTGCAGTTGCAGGAGGAAGGAGAAGAGAGGCAGATGGTCAATATTAGTTTATTATGGTTTTTTGGTATTAGTATTAGCAATCTATTATTGAGGAATTTTTTGCTAGGTTTTCTCCCCCATGAGGGTTTCCCATGATACAATGTTATGTACCTTGTGATTGATTTTCTTTTAGTGATCCTCTTTATGCTGTTTTTTTGGAAATGCAATGAATGCTCTTGTAATTTGGAAATAACCTAATACCAGTAGTAAAAAATTAGCACAAGTAGCATACCCCTTGCTTATGAAGACAAAATAAATGGAGATGCCCGTCTAAAAGAGAAAGAAGGAGCCTTCACACGGTGGCCATTAAAATATTTGCAAAAAATGACAAGTTGATGTTTATCATGTACGAGTTGTTAGACAACTTGTCCCACTACTTTATGCAATAGTTTGAATGTGTTGTTCATAGATCTTTATCATGGTGTATTTGGAAGAGTTGGAAACTCTCAGACTTTAACATATATATATATATATATATATATATATATATGAACATCGTACAGTTCATCAAAATTTCATTATATTTTTTAATTGCAAATTACCTTTTTTTTAATCATGATGTTGAATCAATCTTTTAACTTTTATCATGTTGTATATAGCTTGTTCGTATATTGTATATAGAAAATTATATGCTTTGTATTATATGTAATATTTTTATTTTCTTTTATGTTTTAATCCAAGTTTAATAATATGTTTATTTTTGCATTATACAATTTATGGTATTCAATAAATTATTCATATCATATAAATGAAAATTTACTACTAAACTAGTAGTAAATATAATGACTATGCAATTAATAAACAATGTATCAATATACTACCGGTTGACAGAAATCACTGAACAAAAAACAATTAAATAAACTACCAAATGATGATAATTAAAAATTAAAATGACTAAATATAATGCTAATTGATGTTAGTTAATAATTAAATTGACTAAATATACCACCAATTGACAGAAATCAATGAATAAATATGACTACATATATGACCATTTGACAGAAAAATAATGATTAAAATGACTAAATATACTACCACTGGATGAAAATCAGTTAATACAAATGACAAAATATACTATCAATGGACGAAAATCAGTGAGTAAAAATGACTAAATATACTACCAATTGATGATACTCAATTATTACAATGGTGAAATAAATGACTACCATGACTAAATAAATGACCAATTAAAAACAATCAATGACAATAATTGACTAAACATATGATCAAATTGATCAATAAAAACAACCAACATATGACTCTATGTCCAATGATTAAGGCTTTTTCGTTTATCAACAACCCACAGGGGGTCACTATCCCGCAATTGGAGATGAAATGTTGATCCATTTTTATGTCTCAACCTTATATTTAATGTTAGATTATACTATGTGGACATACTCTCCTTTCATCCCAAACCGTAACTCACTGCATGATCTAGGTGGATACTATTGGCCACCCACTTGTTCCACTAATTCAAAATGGTTCCACATATTGGCAATTTTTCTGTAGTTTTTTAGGTCCCAAACTTTTGAGGCCATTTTGAGGTCATAAACAATGGTTTTTTGGAGATACAATACCCAACATGTAGTGAAAAGTAGGTACTAGGTTGTTCATAATGTGTACTTCTCGGATAGACCTTTCTGATGGGCTACTGAATGCCCCAAACATATATCGTATGAAAAAGATACACCCCCAAGAAGTTTGTAGGGACCAGGATTTCATTAAAACTACCATGAATTAAAACAGAGCGGAAATTTTGAAATTTACTAAAAATTTGCTTACTCTAGCATATTCATTCCCAGATTTTGATAAATAAAATAACATTTTTCATAACAATTTGCATAACAATTTAAATTTACATAACAATTTGCATAACAGGTTAAATACCTCGTTCTGATGCTGTCTCCCTTCGCTTGAACCAATCCACAGCAGCTTGCTCCTTACGACACCCCAAAACCAGCCACCCTACCGACCAGTACGCCTGGCCCTAGGACATCTATGGACGTCCTAGCCCTCCGAGCCCAAAACCCCTCAGCCCCGGTGCACTGTAAATCCCACTGTCACCACTGTTAACTAACTCTATCCCAATGCTCCCAAAATATCCTCCCGTAGACTGCATGAATGAATCCCCCCAAAAATGAATCCTCCTCCTTCCCTTATGCCTCCTTCACAGCCTTCGCACCTTTACTCCCCACCAAACACCTTATCTCTTTATTAATGCTCCATCCATCATTTATTTCATATTAATTATCTTATCCTTTAATTAATGTTCCCTTTTACGTATGGGTTATGTTATCCCTCATGGGATACGTAACCCTATTAACCTTATATTCTATTTTTCCTCCATTTGTTTAATACATAATTAATCAATTACTTAATTAATAATCAATTAATCACTAACCATTAGTTTAATACTTAATCATTTAATGTTTCATTTAATAATAAATCATTCATTAACCCTTAATCAAGGAGTTAATCATACTTCAACTAATTATAATCAAAATGATTAATTAATAACGTATAATTAATTAAGGTTATATAATAATTAATCATAATTTAGCTAATGTTTAGGATTATTTATGAAATTATTCATATTAATATGAAAAGGGTCATTACAAAGTTAACGTATCAACTAACCACATCGGGGCCCACAAACCTTTTGGCATTTCATCTTCTAGGGTTAGGGTTTTGGATGTTTATGTTTTTCTCATTGGTACTTTACATTAAAAGGCCTTTTTTATCCTTTTTGTAATCAACTTCTTGCAAAAGAGCGTAGAGAACACATTTCCCTCTTTACAGATAAGCTACCACCATTCTAGCTAGCTGGTGTGCTTTGCATTTTATAGTCTTTTGTATTTCAAACAATCATTGATAGAATATGAGTTTAATTTTATTACAGTGTTTCTTGCAATATCTCTATATGTTTCCTTGTTACATCTCTTCCTTCATGTCATTCTCAATATAATTTGGATAAACAATATCATAGCAATCTTCTCTTTGTTTTTTCTCTATGCATGTCCCCAACAAGGTTAGGCTATCGAGAGTTGTGCCTTGAACTGGTTGAGCTTGGGGAAGAACACTCCTTCCATCCCAATTAGTTTCCCATGGCATAATCAAAGAGAGACTAAGGAGTAGGATATCCTATGAAATTGTTGCTTGAGGAATCCCTCGTCTAATAGAGAAATGAGATGATGGATAGTTTCACCGAGATCCTTCGACAATTGTAAAAAAAAACAGAGGAAACTTCAACTAGCATTCACTTAGAAGGTGTGAAACCCTTTAATGTACAAGTTAACTTTGATATTCATTTAGTCCAGATAGATGTTGATGCTTTGTAAAAATGGTTAAGTCTGCTAGAGGGGTATTTCTCTGTCCAAAATTTTTCCAACAGTGAAAAAATCGCCTTCACGCTCCTTAAATCCCTTCCCCAGGTCAGATATTGGTGGGACACATACTATGAACAAAATATCAGAGATGGGTTTTCAATTTTTGGGCTAGGACCCACTTGGGTGACTTTTGTTGATTCCCTCAAGGAACAATACTACCTTGTTGGAAACTATGATGATCAATACATGAGATGGGTATTAAAGACTCCGAGTGACACTCGGTTCTCAAGTACCGTAGTTTAATACATAGGTACATCCAAATACATATGGATTTATTGAAAATCTCGTCATTGGGAGCTTATTATAAATATACTATCAAGATCGAGCAAAAATTCAAGCAAACAAATAAGCATGATTTCAGTTCTCCAAACCCATCACAACAAAAGAATGGTAAATGTGGCCCTAACTCCCAAATAAAAGGATAGAGAAAGGTTATCCAACCCCAAGAAAACCATTCCAGGCCACAAGCAAAGAAGGGTAATGGGAAGTCGAAGGACATTGGAAAGTGGTGCTAGTTCCAAAAAATCCCTTGGAACAACACTAAAGAATGTTGCTCCAAATAGTCATTGTTGGCTTAGATGAAAGACTCATATTCATATGCCAACTCAGAATCTCATTCACATAACATCCCACTCTTGCGCACTAAGTGAACTTATTCTTTGAGGACACTTGCTTGCAAGTGATCCAGATTATTATGCTATTAAAACATTGATTTTGATTATGAGGCATTATGGGTTGATGCATGTTGTTTTGCTACATTGACATAGACAGGTTCTATTCACTCAGTTTTATTGAGTGTGCAGGATTTTGGACCTTGAGGGTGCAAAGGCATCGATGGAACCCCTTGGACTCTGGATCAAGTCGAGGAGTGAACTAATGGGATTTGATTGTTTTATATGTGCTATTAGTGCATCTAATTAGATGATATGATATGGATATATTTCTGACATGATTCATTGATGATGTGGGCTGACGATATCTTGTCAACCAGACTCACATGTGGAGTAGAGGGGTCACGCTCAACTACCAAAGATGTTGAGGGAGAGGTGCGGATAGCAACCCTACCATAGCCTACTAGCACTCACGTCGTGGCACGAACTGTAGGTTAACGATTACCTAGTTCGAGAGGACCCACGATGTCGTGAGGGAAGATTGTGATAGTCGCTCACAATGATTCTAAGGGGCACCCAATAAGGCAGGGGCCTTATTCCTTAGAGGCCCTTAGTCTCCCACAAGATCACCTGGCAGAGTATTGACTCTAGGGGTTTTTTATGTCTACCAAGTCAGTCAAGAGGTGAGTGGCACCCTTGGAGCACGTGGTACGTCCTGAAGGGCACATCGCGCAAGAAAAATGGAAAGAGGCGAGTGACACCCTTGGAGCACGTGGTGGGCCTTGAAGGGCACGTCGCACAAGAGAAACTGAAAGAGGCGAGTGTCACCCTTGGAGCACCTAGTGCGTCCTGAATGGCACATCGTGTGGTTATTTAATAAATGAATAAACTTAGATGGCTTTAGGACATTAAATTGTTAAAGAAGATTTTAAGATTTTCCCTAAAAAAAAATATGTGTCGCCTCGCCTCAGAATTTAAGGGATAGGTCTAATCTTTGCTGGTGGTAAAATTTTACCTTTTTATAAAANTAATAATAATAATAATAATAATAATAATAATAATAATAATAATAATAATAATAATAATAATAATAATCTTCATTAACCTTGTGACAAGAAGGGGGTAAGCAATTAAAGTGTTTTATAAAAATATTTTGGGATAAAAACTTAAAAAGGGGAATGATTGTTTTACTTTTATGCTAATTAAAAATTTAATTCATTAAAAAAAAAGAGAAGAAGGGTAAGTTTCTGCACATGCCTTTTTGAGTTTAATTAAAAAGGGAAAAAGGGGAAATATAAAATAATTAGGAAACTAGGAAAAACAGAAACCTTAAAAGAAAGAGGAAACACTAGGAAAAAAAAGTTAGTCCAACTTAGTAAGGTATCTACCATTTAAGAACTTTCTAATTTAAACTAAACTAGCAAATTAATAATGGGGAAAGTCATTAAAACCTGGAAGGGAATTTGGGGACACCTAGGAGCGATTCTAGGAGTGAATCTAGGTGGGTGAGGAAAATAAGGGAAATTAATTAATTAAAGAAATTAATTTTGGAGGAATGAGGGGGATGGGTGACACATGTACGAGGAGGAATTTTTATGAATTAATTTATTAAACATTAAATAAAATGGAATTTGGGAAAGTAAGGGACTTCGAAACTCTATATAATGGAGGGAGGAAAATGATGATGGACTTCTTCTATTTTGCGTAACGTTACGCTACAAAAATCTATACTTGATTGACTTATCTTATGGGAGTTGGGATACCCAGCTCGGTGAGGAGTGGTAGCTCGGCCTTGCGAGGTGAGCTGGGAGCTACTTGATTCTATGGTTAGTGTGTGTGGCCCCTTTGCGGCTCGGGGGGATAAGGGGGAAGAAGAGTACCCCTAGCATTGGTTGAGAAGTAATGCTGAAGTCTCGTTGTTCGGCAAGCAGGAGTTGCACAGAGGGCACGAGACATCAAATCAGAGTGGGTGATCAGGCAACGATATGCTTTCTTTATTTTTGCATGGTAGATTGTAGTAGGATTTATGCTTTGGATATGCATGTTTAATTGGGTAAGTAAATTGATTGTCTTATCATTCTAGTTGATGAATGAATTTTTCCATAGCCTATAGCTTGATGATTGATTGACTCCCATGGCCTTCGATTCCCGACATGTCTTGACTGCCCTGTGGTGTATTGATTTGTGAAGATTATGGTTGTTTTTTCCTTTCGTCCCTAGCTCATCAGTCCTTGCCTGAGCAGTCGGCCAGGAGCTTGATCTACGATCGTCGCTTTGGAGTTAATAGACCTATGGATCTCAATGCCCTATTTTTTTGTGCGTGGATGATGAGCGAAATACGATCCTGTCAATTGTCTACCTTCGTTGTTGTCCTTGGCTGATTGTTTGAATTGGGCCATCTAGCAAAGACCTCTGCATATGGATTATCTTGCATCCTTGTTGGTTTTTTTCTGTGCCTTGACTGTTAGAATTCCTGTGATCATTTCAATGAATTCTCCCATTAGATCCTTGTGTTTCTCTTACTATTGTCTGTGTTGTATTGGTGTTCTGGCAATGGAAAAACAATTGATTTCCTGTCTGCATTTTTGTATTGGTATCCTAGAAATGAAAAAAAAAATTATTTGGTATTCCTGTCTGCATTGTATTGGTATTATGGCAATGGAAAAACGAATTGATTTCATGTTTGCATTTTTGTATTGGTATCCTGGAATGGAAAAACGTTTTTATTTGTTATTCCTGTCTGTGTTGTATTGGTATTCTGGAAATGGAAAAATGATTTGATTCCCTATCCGCATTTTTATATTTGGTATCCTGGAAATGGACAAATGTTTTTGTGTTATTCATGTCTGCGTTGTATTGGTATCCTGATAATGGAAAAACGAAATCATTTCTCTATCTGTGTTTTAATAATTGGTATCCTGGTAAGGGAAGGGAGTTTTGGTCATTCATGTATGCATTTTCATTTGGCATCTGGGCAATGAAAAAGGGAAACCACGATTTTTCCATTTAAAACGTGTCTGAGATTCCCATTGAAGTGCCCACATTTTTTCTTTTAAAAGTTGACAGAGATTGTAGTTGAAATGCCCACATTTTTGTTTTAAAAGTTGACAAATATTGTTGTTGAAATGTCCACGTTTTTGTTTAAACGTTGACAGAGATTGTTGTTGAAATGCCCACATTTTTGTTTTAAAAGTTAACAGAGATTGTTGTTGAAATGCCCACATTTTTGCTTTAAAAGTTGACAGAGTTTGTTGTTGAAATGCCCACATTTTTTCTCTTAAAATTTGACAGAGATTGTCGTTGAATGCCCACGTTTTTGCTTTTAAAAGTTGACAGAGATGGTTGTTGAAATGCCCACGTTTTTTATTTTAAGAGTTGATAGAGATTGTTGTTGAAATACCCACGTTTTGTCTTTTAAAAAGTTGATAGAGATTGTTGTTGAAATGCCCACGTTTTTGCTTTTAAAAGTTGACAGAGATTGCTTTTGAAATGCCCACATTTTTTCTTTTAAAAGTTGACTGATATTGTTGTTGAAATACCCAGCGTTCTCACTGCCAAACTTTAATTACCATAGCGATGTTACTGGCCATATTAATTACCATATTAATTGCAATGATAAATGCTATATTAAATGCCATATTAATTGCCAGAACAATTGCTACAACAATATTAATGGTCATCAGTTTCCTTCTTACTGTTAATTGCCATGTTAAATTGCAATGTAAATGCTATATTATTTGCCATATTAATTGCCATGTTATTTGCTACAGTGATTTAATGATCAACATATTTCTTCTTATTGATTAATTACCGCAGTGAGTTAAATGGTTAACAGTTAGGTAAATTGCCTTCCTGTTGAGCTATTAATTGTCATGTTAATAGTCATGTAATTGTCATGTTATTGTTATATTAATTGTTATGTTAATCAACATGTTAATTGCCTTGTTATTACTTGTTATGATAACAATCATGTGAATTGCCTTGTTATTCCTAATTTCATCGTTAGGTAACGACTATGTTAATTTCCTTGTTATATTGCTACATCGATGTTAGTAGTTAGTAGTCCCTTCTCAATTATAATAGACAGCTAGTATTGTTGGTTCGGTCAATATAGCTAGACTACATGTTGAGATTAAATTGTTTATAAGTGTTATAATGGTAGCATCCTACACTAAGATTGTTAATATTGGTATTCAAGTTAATGGCTAGTTAGATGGTATTTATAATTATAGTTTTAGTACTGATTACTTAGACTTGCAAGATTGATTGTATTAACGTTAAATTAACGAGTGCATTATTGACTAATTGTAACTTTGGCATGCCCCATTTAGATTGGAACCCATGTTAAAATAGATTGTAATCATTGACTGGTTTAGACTGGGTGATTGGTTGGGTCGGGGACGATGTCATGTATTGGCTTGCATCATCCCTTGTCTTCTTCCTCTAGCATTTTGTCGACCTCTTGTTGGGGTATGGGTGTGGTTTTCCTTTCGATATTCGGCTTCTAGCGCGTCAGATTTATCTAGAGTCTCGGGTCCTGATAGGATGAGTGGTGCCAAGGTTGTCGATGCATCTATCACCTGGGGACGACATGATTCCTGATGAGGGGATCATGGCACACCCCATGGGATAGCGACGAACCAAAACCTGGTCGGAGTCGGTGCGTGTTGGGGAGTGTTGTCGAGCATGGTAAGTTTCTTGGGTGCATGGGTGGAACGCCTTCGTGAGTTTGGTTCAAGTGCCTTGAGTTTCTAGTCTTGTTCGTCAACGTCATTGTGTCGGGAAGGGGAAGTTGTCCCTTAGTGTGTAGGAGTGTCTTGTTGAGTCGGGCGGGTAGTCATTCCTCCTTGTTATTCTATGCATGTTTCCCAGTTTCCGTTGTGCCAGTGACTGGAGTTGTAGTTGTCTTTTGCCTGGGTTGTGTGCTTTTGTTTGTCGTCTATGGTGTGGTTAAACCATTGTCTTCATTGCCTTCTTGCCTCTTAATTCTTAAAAAACAACAAAACAAAAAAAATCTTTGCCCGTGGTCGTAATGAAGGGGATGTTACAGTTTGAAACCAAATAAGGAAAAATGGATCATTGACACAGAACCTAATTTCACCACCACTATAAGAAAAAGTCTAGCTAGAGGAACCAAAGGAGCCTGAAGAATGGGAGTGTCCCTTCTACTAAAACATGTGGGTGAAGGGAACCCCACTATATTTCACTGTCGAAAGTGGTATACATAAGAAACTAATATCAAAAAATGTCATCAATAGGTTGAACCTAACAACGATGCCACACTCCCAACCATACACCATCGGTTGGCTTAGCCAAGGATGCAACATCTTCATCAGCGAACAATGTCACCTACACTATGGCATCATATCCTTTAAAGACAAGGTATTATGTGATGTTTCCCCCTTTGAGGTCTGTGATGTTATTTTAGGAAAGCCACATATGTGAAAGCGTTATGTTGTTTATGAATATAGGCCTCATAGTGTCATTATTATTTTTGGAGGTCAACTCTATAGGGTATTGGAGGCAGTCCCAACTATTATGGTCTTTTTGATCTCTGCAAAGTAATGTAGAAAGGTGGTCTCTCAAAGTGTGAGATTTTCAATCTTTATGGTATGGTTAGAAGGTGAAGAAAAGGTCACTGTAACTTCCAAAAACTCTACACGAGGCCTCTCTACACAGCAGAAGCAAGTGGACAATATAGTAGAAGAGAATAAAAACATATTTTCCTCACCTATTGGGGTTCCTTTGCATTGTTAGGTAAAGCACTCAATTGTTTTGACACTCAATGCTCCTCTAACTAACGACTTTGTATATAGGCACTCTATTATGGAGAATGAATAAATCAAATATTAGATCCAAGCTAAGTTAATTATGAAGGGACACATTTAACCAAGCTACACACCTTGTCAGAGCCCAATTGTTCTAGTATAGAAGAAGGATAGGACATGGTGATTTTGTATTGATTACAGATCCATGAACAAGATCATAGTCAATAAAGGGTACCCAATCCCCTATATTGATTATCTTCTACATTAGATCAAGGGTGACAAATTTTTCAATAAGATTGATCTAAAGTCAGGATACCACTAGGTGTCAATTGAGAAAATTGATATATGGAAGACAAACTTCAAGTATAAACAAGGTCTCTTCGAGTGTCTAGTCATGCCTTTCATCTTGACTAAATCCTTGGCCATGTTCATGTGAATGATGGATGATATATTGCGGGAATTCACAAAATATTTTGTGGTTGTATATCTGGATGACATCCTCATATTTAGAAAAACCTGTGAGGAACATTTGAAGCACATTTAACAAGTCTTGGGCACCTTGCGACAACACAAGTTATATGCCAATTTGGAGAAGTGTTCCTTCAACATGCAAATAATTAAATATTTGGGATACATGATGGATGAGGAGGGTGTCCATATGGATCCAACCAAGATCTAATTCATATGTGATTGGTTGACCCCGAAGACACTAATTGATCTTCATGAGTTCTTGGGCCTCTCCAACTTCTACCAAAGGTTTGTTCTAGGGTTCCTTCATATCACTTGGGACCTAAGGCAGGTGACTAAGGGTGGAGCCAAGGCCAAATTTGTTTGGGCCACGTCACAACAAAAATCGTTCAAGGATTTGAAATTCCACCTCTTCTTAGCACCAGTCCTTATTCTTCCAGACCTGTAACATCCATTAAATATTGAGAAATATGCTTTATATTATGTTATCGGTGCAATTGTCACTCAACATGGGAATCTGATGGCCTATCATAGTGAAACACTATGTTTTCATATACCCCACCTATGGAAAAGAGATGTACTCCATTGTGTAGGAATTTTGACAGTGGAAGAATTACATTTTGGGAAAGGAGACGATCATCCAAATTGATCACATGCCTCTACAAGTCATGCAGACACAAGGACAGTTACAGAATGACTGACATTGAAAGTGGTCCACGTACCTGCATAAATTACACTTTAACATCATGTAAAAGAATGGAAACACCAACCATGTTGTTGAATACCTCAACTGATCCCTGATTGTGGCACCTACCACAGTTCTTAACTCTTGTAGGTAGGAGACATCTGGGTGGCCACAATTATACAATAGTGACTCTGAATGTTTTGCTACCTATCATACATTGAGTGCAGGAAAATTAGTTCTAGAATTTCATCTCCAGGATGGACTACTATGCCATTTAAGCCACCTTTGTGTTCCTTCAAGCGAGCATGAAAGATGATTTTAGAACCTCATTAAAGTATGGAGGTAGGACACTTTGGCATGGAAAAAATAGTCGCACTACTAAAAAATCATTTTTATTGGACAAAGCTTCAAAATGATCTCTGGAAGTATATCAAATCCTACACTTCCTATGACATTTCCAAACCCACCATAGAGAAATAGGGGCTATACACCCCTCTACCTACTCCTGATAGGACTTGGGAGTCCATCTCAATGGATTACATGTCCACTCTCCCTTCAACAAACCATGGTAATGAATGTTTCTACATGATCGCTGATAGATTCTCTAATATGGTAGTTTTGACACCCTACAAGAAGAGTATCACCATTGAGGCCACTGCTAAGATCTTCTTTGAACATGTTTGGGTTCATTTTGGGCTCCCATGGACCATTATTTTAGATTTATAGAAAAGGTTCCTAATTACTTTATGGTCTAGCCTATGGTTGATGATGGACACCAAGCTAACCAAATTGACTTCCTTCCACCCAAAGACTGATGGAAAAATATAGGTAGTCAACAGGATGATTTTTCATATCCCGAGGATGTACAATTCCAAACATCCACACACATGGGATGAGAGCCTTATTTATGTTCAACATAGCTACAATAGATCCCTTGATCCAGATTATTTTTATAATGAAATAAAAGAAGATATATTACAATGAAACACACATAAAAATTGCTAGAAACAAAGAAATACAACAATACAAGATTATTATTAATGAAATAATTGTACACAGACTGGAAAAATACAGAGTGCAAGACTTGCTCGAATGGTGGCAGCTTTATCTCTAAGAAGAGATCTGATGGCTACGCTCATTCGCCAGAAGATGACTACAATGAGGCTCTAAAGGCCTTTTAATGATAAACATGAATGCCAAAACACTAGACATCCAAAAACCTAACCTTAGTAGATGAAACGCCAAAAGCCAAGTGGGCCCCGTTTGTAGGTTTTAAACCTGTGAAGTAAAGCAATGCATATAGATTCTTAAGCAAAACAAAATTTAATCAATGGCTCATACACAGAGTACATAGAGATTTTATACCGGAAACCCTCAACCGGGAAAACCTTTCTTATATTCATTATATCGAATTTCACCATTCACTATACAATATATACAATGTTTTTAGGTATTCCGTAGATACCAAAAACCTAATCCCTAAAACCGGGATTATTTTTTTAGTAAACTGCTAAAATAACAAAAGATGCCCCAAAAAAAAAATTTGGGGCACTGTCTCGAACCCTGTCGGCCCCGGGCTATGCCCGGTGCTGAACGTTGCACGTAACCAGGGGGGCATACCTACCCCCCCTCGGACCCCCTAGGAATTCACCCGACACACATGGCACAAACATAGCACTATTACGAGGGATCATCAGACGCAGTTGTCATATCTGACACGCTCACACACACACATGCAAAGAATATAACGCATACCCAACATTCTCCCACTTGTTGTTTTCTTTTCATCCAGGGGTCCAGGGGATTATATAGTCAACAATCCAGGGCATCAATGCCCATTGTTACTCTACACCAGGAGAACTTTTTTATGCTCGCAGACTTTGTCAATGAATCTGCAACATTCTTCAAAGTGTCAACCTTTTCCAGCAACACCTTATTTTCCTCAACCATGTCTCTCACAAAGTGATATTGAACATCAATATGCTTTGTCTTCGAATGATAAGAAGGGTTCTTTTCCAGGAATATTTCACTTTGACTGTCACAATCTAATCTCACTGCTTGTTGTACCAACCCAATACCTGAACACAATCTTTGTAACCATACAACTTCCTTGCTTGCATGAGTTGCTGACATGTATTCAACTTCTATAGTTGAGAGTGCCACTACAGCCTGTCTTTTTCTCATCCAACTGATTTCTCCTCCAAATAGGTTAAACACATACCCACTTGTAGATATTCTGCTATTCATATCTCCAACCTAGTCTACATCAACAAATCCATGTATGTCCACCACTCTGTCCAATCCTGGTCTTCTTTGGTAGCACAATCCATAACTGGTGGTGCCATGAAGATACCTGAAGACCCTCTTTATTGTTGTCCAATGCTCCTTCCATGGTTTTGACATATACCTGCTCAAAACTCCCACTGCATGTGCAATGTCCAGTCTAGTACAGACCATTGCATACATCAAACTGCCAACTACACTGGCATATGGAACATGGGACATGTCCTCTTCTTATTCCTGTGTCTTGGGACACTGATCTGCAGATAACTTTACACCTATAGGAATAAGAACCTTAACTGGTTTACTTCCATACATATTAAACCTCTGCAATATCGTCTCAACATATTTTCTCTGATTCAACCAGAGTTTCCTGTTTGCACAATCTCTTTTAATCTTCATTCCCAGAATGAAGTTAGCAGCATCGAGATCCTTCATGTCAAATTTGGAGGATAGATGTGATTTCACCTCCTTGATAACATCCATGTTATTTCCTACCAACAACATGTCATCAACATACAACACTACATAAATGAAGTGATTACCAACCTACTTGGAATATACACAGTGATCAACCCTGCTTCTTACAAATCCCAATCCAAGGATGTGTGTGTCAAAATTTTGGTACCACATCATAGGTGATTGCTTCAGACCATATAGTGACTTCTTTAGCTTACATACCAACTCTTTCTTTCCCTTCACTACAAATCCTTCTGGTTGCTTCATGTGATTTCTTCTTCCAGATCCCCATGTAGGAATGATGTCTTCACATCCATCTATTCCACTTCAAGATCAAAAGCAACAACAATAGATAAAATAAATCTAATAGAAGTTAACTTAGCAACCAGAGAAAAAATCTCACCTAAGTCAATTCCCTCTACCCGGGAATAACCTTTTTCTACTAACCGAGCTTTGTATTTCTCCACTTTACCTACTGCATTAAACTTCTTGTTGAACAACCATTTTCTACCAACCAATTTTCTTCCAGCTGGAAACTCAACTATATCCCATGCCTCATTCTTATCCAAGGAATCCATTTCTTCAACCATGGCCTTCTTCCAAAGTTTAATATCCTCTGAATTCATTGCTTCCCTGACAATTCTAGGATCATCATTAGTAATAGATAAAGAAAAATTGGAAAGAAAATCAGGTGGACTATACCTTTATGGTTGCCTTCTATCTCTCACTGATCTCCTCAATGTTGGGGTATGAGGTTCTTCTTATTCTTCTTCTTCAGATGATTCATATTTTGCATCATCCAACTCAAGCTCTATTTTCTCAGGTTCATCTTGCGTTGGTAGGAATTCCTGTTTGGACACATCTTTTACCTCTCTGAAAATAACATCTTGATTGTAAACAATTTTCTTGGTTTCTAGGTTCCAAACCTTATAACCTTTCACACCATCTTTATAACCAATAAAGATACACTTTTCATCCTTTTTATCCATCTTACTTCTATTTTCCTTTGGAACATGTACATAAGCATCAAAACCAAACACTCTAAGATGTTGAAGAGAAGGTTTCTTTCCAGACCATACCTCATGTGGAGTTTTATCATCCAACGTTGATGAAGGTGATTGATTAACCAGGTAACATACTGTACCCACTGCCTCTGCCCAAAATTCTTGTCCTAACCCGGAACCGCTGAGCATGCTCCTTGATTTTTTCATCAATGTCCTGTTCATCCTTTTTGCAACTCCATTCTACTGAGGAGTGTATGGAGTAGTCTTATTCCTTGCTATATCACTCTTCTTACATAATTCTTCAAATTCATTTCCACAAAATTCTCCACCGTTATTTGTTCTCAATACCTTTATTTTCTTCTCTATCTGATTTTCTACCAGAGCCTTAAACTCTTTAAATTTATCAACTACCTCGAATTTCTTTCTAAGAAAATAAATCCATGTGTTCCTTGAAAAATCATCTATGAATGAAACATAATACACAGATTTACCTAGGGATGGAATAGGAACATGTCCAAACACATCATTGTGTATCAACTCCAAGATCCCCTTTGCTCTTGTAGCACCATATGGGAATCTTACTCGATTTTGTTTACCATATATGCAATGTTCACAGAAATCAAAATCCAGAATGCAATTAGAAATACCTTAAACCATGCCTTTACTGTGTAGTGTTCGAAGGCCCTTTTCTCCAATATGCCCCAGTCTTTGATGCCACAACATGATCTTATTTTCAGGGACGATATTGGTCTTGTCTTCTTTATTTGTCTACTCAAGGAAAACAGAACTGTTACACCCATTAGTATAATTGATTCCCAACAACTTGTACAGAGTTCCACACCGAACTCCCCTCATCAACACCATTGCCCCTCATACCATCTTGCAAGTGTTCTTTCCAAATACAGTATCCACTCCTGCATCATCCATATTTCTTACAAATATTAGTCTCCTGGCAAATTTTGGAATGTGCAAAACCCCAGGAAGTGTTCTAATCCTTCCATCTTATAGCAAAAACTTAACCCTTCCATGTCCCAAGATTTTTGTTGTTGATTCATCTCCTAGGAATACATCACCACCATCATATTTTTCATATTCAGAGAACCACTCCCTGTGAGGAGTCATATGGTATGACGCACCTGAGTCGATCAACCATACATCACGGTATGCATGTGTACTTGTAGATGCCAGGTAAATATCACCTCCTTCTTCAATGGAGGTTTTCGCCTCTATGGAAGAGGTACTATCAAATCCCTTTGGTTTTTCAACCTTCTTAGACTTGCAATCTTTCTTATAATGCCCTGTTTTACCATACTTCTAACATTTCCTTAAAGATTTTCTTGGAGACTTATATCTCCACCCCGAAGGCTTACCAGGGTTCCTGTCTTGGGTACAACCTCTTACAAATAAAGCATTTGTGCTATGACTATCCATGCTTTTCCACCTCATATCTTCAGATAACAAGGATGAAACTACATCCTCATACTTCAATGTAGATTGAGTGTTACTACCAATTGCTACAACTAGATTATTCCAAGAGTTTGGAAAAGAACATAACAAAGTAATACACTTATCTTCTTCTGCAATCGTAATATTAATAGAGACAAGTTGACTTACCAGAGTATTAAAGGCATTTAGATGTTCTGTCACAGAATCTCCATCTTCCATCCTGAGATGATACATCTTCTTTCGAAGAAACAACTTGTTTACCAGGGACTTTGATTGATACAAATTCCCCAACTTATCCCATAGTTCCTTGGTTGTATATTATCCTGACACATTCAACAAAACCGAATCTACCAGGCAGAGTCAAATAGTACTCCTTACTCTTATGTCCAACTTCTCCCAATCTTCCTTCGACATACCGGTAGTTGGTGTACTAGTAGTTTGTGTACTAGTAGGTTGTGTACCAGTATCCTGTGTGCTAGTAGACGGTGTACCAGTAAGCTGTGTACCAAGATCCACAACGATCCATTGTTCTTTGTCTACAAGAAGGTCCTCCATCTTGAGCTTCCATAGCTCAAATTTTTTACCGTTGAACTTCTCTATCTCGATTCTAGATGAGCTCACCATTCCTCTTTCTATACTCGAATATCCACTGCAATAGCTCCCATTAAACCCAGGTATATCACAGACCCAAGATAAACTTGTCTATCAAGACCGAGCCAAGCCCTCAACAACAAAGGCGTCCCTTTGAAGCCAAAAATGAGCTCTGATACCACATGTAAGTTTTAAACCTGTGAAGTAAAGAATTGATTAAATTCTTCTTTGCTTAAGAATCTATATGCATTGCTTTACTTCACAGGTTTAAAACTTACACTGTTGTGGTAAGTTAGTACATTAACTTCTCAGGGTCGTAACTTTTGCATACAATCTTTTTTGTAGGCATGTGATAACCCATTGGAAAGGTATTTTAGATAACTACACATTATGACATCAAAATCTAACTTAGAATATAGTTTGACTATGGAAATCCAAGAAAACATTGTTTAGAGCCCCAAAACGGCCTTGGAAGTACAAAATGATGTACTGACATGAAGAATTCCAAAATAAGTCAGTTGGATTAGGTGAGCAGCCACCAATATCCACCTGGATGTTGTGTAGGAATTCATGACAACCTCGTAAGTGCATAGCCCACAATTACAAATAAATGTCCCCATTACAGAGAAATGTGTTGAACTGAAAACTATCAAGATGAGTCAGTTGGAATTTGGAACAGATAGGTGGCCACCAATATCCACCTGGATAAATCCTCCCCTTTAGGAAGAAATGGTATCAATTGCATTGAGTGCCTGGGGAAGAGGGTAAATCATTTTATGAATCTGAATCTTGGTGAGTTGTGTGCCTTGTGGGATAAGTTGCATTGTTTGGTCTGTGGAAGGTTGTCACGAACCTGTTGCTGGTGGGTTTGAATCTGTTCCACCAACCTGTTGTCTTTGGGTTTGACGGGGGATTGTGTAGGCACCATTATAGGTGAAGGAACAATATTTTATTTCTCTTTAGAAATATTCTTCTACTGGATATAAGGTGTTGAGGTTGTAGTGTTTGTAGTGGCCTTTTGTGCATCCTTTGAAAAAACTGTGAAGAGGATGAGTTTTATAGTATGAGAGATTACCTTGCAACATTGTTTTGGTGTAAAAGTAGTTGGAAATACCTATGGTATCTGGTAGATCTTACCCCCCAGATTAATAATGACACTACGGGGTTGAGACTTATAAAAAAAATGACATTTCCACATATACGGTTGGCCCAAAACAACATCACATATATCAAGATGGGAAACATCACACACTACCTCATCATTAAAGGGTTGGATCCCATAGGACATGAAACATTGTTGGTTGACACAAAGATCTCATCCCTGGTGAATCCATCTGATGTTGTATGGTTGTGATGCAGGAGCATCTCCCACATCAAGCGAGCCAGCACAGAAGCGAAAGACAGCTGGACACGTGCCAGCACAAATTTTGAAAATTGCCTTGAAATTGTTGCGCAATCTTAAATGAAGCCATTAAAAAGAGGCGCACTTGTGTAATGTAAATGGACCTTGAGCCTTTAGCTCTCATCCTTAGTAGGTAGGAGGCATTTAAAGTAGTTAATTGATCTAAAAATGAAGAAGACTTGAAAAACTTGAAAATATATTGCAAGTGAAATGTTATGTGTTTAAAGCAACAGGATCAATTTGCAACACATAAATTAAGGATTACTTATGCAAAATAAACTTAGACAGCAGCATAAACATTGAACATAAACA
>ML799597.1:63257-83103 GCA_009831015.1 Picea engelmannii
GAATAGACTTCAATTTGACGTATCCAATTATCTAACTTTTCAGCGTTAACTTCTCCATTATAAAGTGGCAACTCAAATTTTATATCAAGCTTTAATGAAGGAATTTGCGAAGGAGTTTTACCATGCCCATTCGGAAGATGTTTTGAACTAGTAGAAGAAGAAGAAGAAGATGATGGAGGAGGAGAGGGTGGTGGAGAAGAACCATTCCCTCCATTTCCGCCTGGAGTTTTGTCACCACCGCCTCCCTTACGCATTGAAGGGTTGGAGCCTTCACCCTGCGACATTATGTTCCGTTCCATCAAGATCTTCATCATATCTCTCAATTGTATGATAGTCTGCCTGAAGTCTTCTTCTTCATTCGGAACACGTTCATGATCTTCTGCATGAGCCATGCTTGGTGAATGTCTCTCTGCAACTTGCAGTGAATGAAACTGCTTCCTCCTTGTCGGATAAGAAATTGGCTCCACAATTTGACCTTCTCCTCTTGTGAGTTTCAACCTTGTGAGCATCAGAAACAAAACTTGCAAATAATTAAGTCTTCAAAACCAATGCTATGATATCAACTTGATCTAAAAATGAAGAAGACTTGAAAAACTTGAAAATATATTGCAAGTGAAATGTTATGTGTTTAAAGCAACAGGATCAATTTGCAACACATAAATTAAGGATTACTTATGCAAAATACACTTAGACAGCAGCATAAACATTGAACATAAACACATGTGCACAACAATTGATAAAGGAGTTCACCCCTCTTCTGGGCTACATCTCCTGGTCCAGCTTCCAATGGATCATTATTATTAATTCCTCAAAAAGTTCTCAAAAACATGTCTTACAATGCTCAAACTGAAAAACTAACTGCTCCAATGGCTTCCCAGCATCCCAAAATCCCTGTCTGGGCTCTTTCGACACCTCAATCGGTTGAAAAATGAAGAAGTTAGGCCTCCTGGAAGTCTCCCTCTTCAAGCTTGTTGTCTCTGGTTCTACAATTTGCACCCCCTTTGAGTGAACCTATCTCACACGCTCTTTTAAGCGCAAAAACCCAGCACCGGGCGCAACCGCGCCAATGGTGCAAACTGTAGGACGGTTAAGGCACCTCCAGCCCCTAACCGCCTCGGCACCTGGGCATATGGCCATGTGACCTCGCGCGTTGGCAAATGGTGGTTATACCCATCATAACCGTGCAACTACATGTGGTTTCAAACCCACGCCAACATTTAACACACGGTTATATGAAACACGGGTCTTGGTTTCAAATCCCGCGCCAATCATTTAACACACGGTTATATATATATATATATACAATGCAATACATTGCAATACAATGCAATACAATGAAATGTAATGCGCGTGCGCCAAATGGTCGGGCCATAATATATGTTGGGTCATATGTAATACAAAGCGTCCACGGGTCGGGGCTAAGGCCCGGCTTGACCCCCCTTTTCATCCAAACATTAATCAACATTAAATATATATGTTATGGCATAGTAATCAAGGAACAAAGGGCAGTACTTTGGTTAGCGGAGAGTTATGAAGTCTTTACATAAAGGATAGGTCCAGGGGTCGAACCCCACGGGCCTCAACACATTTTTATATATACCAAATAGCCAGTCAACGAGCGACACGTGGCGCCAAGGGATTGGGCCACGTGTCCTCACACTATTGACCACTAATGGCACGTTTCACCCACTGATTCGTCAACCATCAACCAATGAGAGTGTGCCACATCACCCACCTGACATGTCATCGTATGGATGGTACAACCCTACCACGTCACCATACGGACTGTACGGACAGGTACAATCAGTATCCAAAAATTTTGCCTGTTTGGCTTGGCGAACAGATCACGATATCTCCTTCATACGGACTCCATTTGAGAAAGTAAATATACCGCCGAAATCAGGAAGACGAGACAGACACAATGGCACTGTTTTCTTCGCATTCCGAGCACTTTGAAAATTGAGCAAAATTTGATCCCCTGATCATTAATGCAGGTAGATAGAATTTAATTCTAGATTAGATAGTTTTAGAGCACAAGAGGGAAACAGGATATAGACACCCTCATTGTGCATTTGTATTATGATTGAAATTGGATAAGCATTGGAGCATATAAGAAAAGAAGAGAGCTGTGTAAGAACACCCATGTACTGATATTTGAATTAATAGGAGAGTCTGATTCAAATTCATGGTTTTGTGTTTGTTCTCTGTGTATTGATGCTGAATGATGTGCTCATTTTATGATTGCTTCCTATACATTTTCTATATGTGTTGTGTATATGATTTCATGTTTGAGGTTGAAGTCTGAAAGGAAGAAGGAATGAGTTTCAATTGTTTCTCTATTTGAGCTGAGAATTCCTGCAAGGAGTGCAGTCGAATCGTCTGCAAGGAGTGCGTTGACAGAGGGTTCAGATAGAGATAACTTTTGTTCTCATTCATATCAGGAGTGCAGTTGAGCACAGGAGTCGTGCAAGGAGTGCATAGGCCGAGTGAAGTTCAGGGTTGTGAATCTGAGCAAGAGTTGAAGGACTGCTGCTGCAGGTGTGCGCAGAGTCGAAAGGATTCAAGCACTTGAAGTGGTTGAAGATTTTCCGCAAGGAGTGCGTGCAAAGGTTTTTTTTCTTAAAGGTGCTGAATCGTGGAAAATCCAAAGGGAAGAAAATCTTCGAAGGATTCGAAGGGAGGAAAGGTTAAGTGCTTTGAAGTTTTAAGAAGATATTGCAAGTTTGCACGCAGGTGGACAAGTTGGTGGAGGAACACTTGGTTCATTTCGCAGAATTCATCCGGAAAGATAGACAGTCGAAATTCTCTGAGGAGGTTTCACGAAATTTCGTGAGCCGTTAGATCTCACAAAGGTGCAGAGGAGATACAACGACGTATTCTCGAGAGGTTCGAATTTCAGGAGGGGCAGGACCGTAGATCCGAGTCACAGGGACCATTGGATTTGCGTGTGGGATCGTGTATCGGAGTTTCGTAGGTTGAAGCCCGTAAATTTGGAAACGGGAATCGCGAAATTGCGAAACGCGATATCCCGATGGCTAAAAGATAGTGTGGGGCCACAAGGGTGAGAGAGGTGGACAGGTGGCACACCTTATCGGGGTTTCGTGGCAAGAAGTCCCGAAACATATGCACAAGGATTTGCGATAATGCGAACTCCGAAATGCCGATGGAGTGAAGGACCGTTGAATAGTCAACTCGCGAGTGCATCGGAGTTTCGGCGTATCGGGGATCAAGAGTTGGTAAAACTAGTTACTCGACATCGCGAGTGTCGAAATCACAATAAGGGAAATCCCGATAAGGAGAGGAAAGGGTCAACGTTGACTTATATCGGGTTTCAGGGATTCATGAAACCAAAGCTCGATCACTAGACTCAAAGTCACGAAGTCCAATCCTCCGAGTGCAGAGAGGGGATCGCGCGAAAAGTTCCGTGGGTGCAGATTTCCCGATAGGGAAATAGAAGAGTTGTTTGAGAGTTCTTCGGGCCATAAGGGAAAGAAAGATCCTACGTCGACGTAGACCTTCCGACCTGCGGGTTGTGGAGTAGAGGGCGTCGGTGTCAGTTTGGTATTAGAGCACAGAAAGGTTCTTTTCTTTCTGTAGCAGAGAAGAAGGGAATTCACCATGCCACCCAGGAGAAAGGACATGCAGACACCCGATCCACCAGAGGATAGGGAAATTCCGCGAAGAAGAGGCAGGCAGATGATAGATCCAGTCATGGAGAGACAAATGCATGATCTATGAGCTAGAATTGAAGACATGGAAACAACGCAAAGATGCACAGTCAGTGTGGGGTTTCTGAGTGATTCTGAGAGTGAAGCTGAGGCTGAACATGAAGAAGAAGTTGCAGCTGAAGATGCATCAAACGAGCGTTTGATTCGAGCTATTGCAAGGATGGGTGCAAGAGAAAAAGTGGACATTCCAGTTTACGAGGGAAACTTGAATGCAGAGGAGCTTCTAGACTGGATTAGAGCTCTGGACACATACTTTGACTATGAAGACGTCGAAGAAGACAAGAAGGTCAAGCATGCTGTCACGAGATTGAAGGGACATGCAGCATTGTGGTGGGATGAACTACAAGCTGACAAATGCTACAAGGGAAAGTAGAAGATCAAGAGCTGGGACAGGATGATCGCAAAGCTAAAGGAGAAATTCATCCCTAGGGACTACCAAATTACTCTATTTAGGAGAATGCAGAACCTGAGACAAAAGATGATGACAGTGAAAGAATACACTGAGGAATTCTATAAACTGAACATCAGCGCAGGTCACCGGGAAAGTGATGATGAAAAAGTTGTCAGATACATGAATGGCCTGAGATATGATATCCAGGATGAGATGAGCATGGTAACCATCCGAACAGTGGAAGATGCTTATCATATGGCTCTGAAAGCTGAAGAGAAGCTGAGCCGAAAGCAGAGTCAGAGCGGTCGAGGCAGAAGTCATCCCAGAGGAAAATCAGTTGCCCAGGACAAATATCAGAAGCCCAAAGAGGAGTGGAAGAAACCTCAGACTCGAATCGAGAGAGGTGGGACCTCATAGCGAGGGAAACATACTGAGCAGAGAGGAGAATATGCTGACAACAACACTTTTCCTCGTACTAGAGGCAGAGGAAGAGGAAGAGGTGGAGTAATCACATGCTTCACATGTGGAAAGAATAGGCACAAGTCTTATGAGTTTCTAGATAAGAAGAAGGACATTGGAGAAGCTCACATTGCCGAGGCACAAAGGTGGGATGTTGAAGCAGAAGACGCTGAAGGCGGAAGATCGCTGATGATGCAAAAAGTCCTTTTGACACCAGAGAAAGAGGTGGAGAGTTCAGTCCAAAGGACTAGACTTTTTAGGACTTCTTGCAAGACCAAGGATAGGGTATGCAAGGTCATCGTAGATAGTGGTAGCATGGATAATCTCGTATCTACAGAGATGGTAGAGAAGCTGGAGCTGGAGACGACTGATCATCCAAGCCCATACAGAGTTTCGTGGCTACAGAAGGGACACCAGGTAACTGTCACTAAACAATGTTTAGTTGAATTCAAGATAGGTGGATATAATGATAAGATCTTATGTGATGTCATTCCTATGGATGTTTGTCATCTATTGTTGGGTATACCATGGCAATATGATAGGAATGTGATTCATGATGGGAGAATGAACACATACACCCTGGAGAAGAATGGGAGGACACACATGTTGCTTCTGATAAAGGATAAGGAGGTGAAGCCAGAAGTAAGCAACACTGTACTTCTCATGAGTGGGAAGGAACTCCTTACAGATGTTAAGAAGAAGGGGGATCCATAGTTCATTGTGGTCAGAAAACCGAGGATTGTTTTGACTAGCACAAGGGTGGATGATTTAGCAGAAGAGATTCAGGAACTACTGGAAGAGTTCGCTGATATAGTTGTGGACGAACTACCTCATTCATTGCCACTGATTAGAAGTGTGAGTCATCATATTGATCTCATACCAGGAGCCAGTTTTCCAAACAAAGCCGCATATAGGTTGACGCCGCAAGAGAATGAGGAGGTCAAGAGGCAAGTCTAGGAGTTATTGGACAAAGGTTTGGTCAGAGAAAGCTTGAGTCCATGTGTTGTTCCAACAGTACTCAGTCCGAAGAAAGATGGAGGTTGGAGGATGTGTACTGACTTGAGGGCGATCAAAAAGATAACCATCAGGTATAGATTTCCATTGCCGAGGATGGATGATCTGATGGATTGCTTGAGCGGAGCAAAATATTTTTCAAAGATTGATTTGAAAAGTGGTTATCATCAAATTCGCATGAGAGAAGGTGATGAATGGAAGACAACATTCAAAACCAACGAAGGGTTGTATGAATGGGTTGTTATGCCATTTGGCTTAACCAATGCACCAAGTACCTTCATGAGGCTGATGAACGAAGTCCTGAGGGAGTTCATCGGAAAATTTGTCATTGTGTATTTAGATGACATACTGGTTTACAGTAAGACAGTGGCAGAGCATCTGAAGCATTTAGATACAGTAATGCAGAAATTATAGTAGGAAAAGTTGTTGATAAATATGAATAAGTCCTCATTTATGAAGACATAGCTCATTTACTTGGGTTTTGTTGTTTCTGCAAATGAGTTGAGGATGGATCCAGATAAGGTGTAAGTGATCAAGAATTGGCCATCACCGAATAATGTTTTTGAGGTGAGAAGTTTTCACGGATTGGCTAGTTTCTACCGAAAATTCATCAGGAATTTCAGTGGAATCAGCGCAGCGATGATGGATACAGTGAAGAAAAGACACAAGTCTTTTCACTGGACAACAGAGGCTGAGAAAAGTTTCAATCTATTGAAGAGGAAGATTACGGAACAACCAATTTTGGTGTTGCCGGATTTCCAGAAAACATTTCAGGTGAAATACGATGCAAGAGGATTTTCAATCGGGGCAGTCTTGACTCAGGAAGACAGGCCGATAGCATATTTCAACGAGAAGCTGAATGAAGCGAAAGTAAAATACTCCACTTATGATAAGGATGTTTATGCTATCATCCATGCATTAAAGATATGAAGACATTACTTAATCTCGAAAGAGTTTGTCTTATACAGTGATAATCATGCATTGCAGTTTGTGACTCAACAGGAAAAGTTGAATCAGAAACATGCCAAATGGGTTGAGTATATGCAGAACTTCACATTTGTGATTAAACATATTTCTGGTACTGCTAACAAAGTGGCTGATTCTTTGAGCAGGAAGTGTTTGTTGTTGCAAGAGTTCAAAGTCAAAACGTTAGGTTTTGATGATCTCAGGGACATGTATGTTGATGATCCAGATTTTAAGGAGGCGTATGAAGAAGCTGAGAATCCCATTCTCAGGGATAGAAGTCCATGGATAGATTATATGATCCAGGAAGGATTACTGTTCAGAGGCAATCAACTGTGTATTCTGAAATGCTCCATGAGGGAGAATCTGCTAAAGGAGAAACACAGTGGAGGATTGGCAGCGCACTTTGGTCACGACAAGATGTTCGAAAAGATGAATGAGTCATATTTTTGGTTGGGAATGCGAGAAGACGTTAGGATATTTGTGGACAGATGCAAAATTTGCTAGCATTTGAAGGGAAGGAAGCAGAATGCAGGGTTTTATCAACCATTTCCCATACCAGAAAGGTCATGGGATGCAGTTAGCATGGATTTTGTATTGGGGTTGCCAAGAACACAAAGAGGTTGTGATTCAATCTTTTTGGTGGTGGATAGATTTTCCAAGATGGCACACTTCATTCCATTTCAGAAAACCAATGACGTAACTCACATTGCGAACCTATTTTTCCAAGAAGTCATTCGACTTCATGGATTGCTGAGAAGCATAGTTTCGGATCATGATACGAAATTCATAGGGCATTTTTGGAGGACCTTATGGAAGAAGCTGGGAACTAGCTTGTCATTTAGTTCGTATTATCATCCTCAGATGGATGGGAAAATAGAAGTGGTCAACAGGAGTCTGGGAGACTTGCTGAGAAGTTTGGTGACGGAGCACCACAGCCAGTGGGACAATGTATTACCACAGGCAGAGTTTGTGTATAATGACTCAGTCAACAGGAGCACAGGACAGAGTCCATTTCAGATTGTTTCTGGCATGCAGACGAGAGGAATTTCTGAACTGAGAGATTTAGAACAGACCGCGACTTGGAGCGCTAGTGCAGAAGAATTCGCAGAGGCGATGAAAGAAATTCACAGCCGGGTGAAGGAAAGATTGAAGAATTCAAGCCAGGAGTATAAGCACAGAGCCGATCAGTACAAGAGACAAATTTAGTTTGAGGTTGGTGACTTGGTTCTGGCACATTTGAGGAAAGAAAGGTTCCCAAGAGGAACATATAATAAGATGAAGATGAAGAAAATTAGACCATGTAGGGTCTTGAAGAAACTTGGGTCGAATGATTACGAGATTGAATTACCTGATGGGATCGGAATTTCTCCGATATTCAATATATCGGATTTGTACCCATATAGAGCTGAGGAAACAAAGACTGGGAATGAGCAACCAATGATCCAGTGGACAAAGCATATGCCAGTTGTAGATAAGCCACCGATGGAGCACATACTGGATAAACGTATTGGTAAGAAGACCAGGCGAAAGCAATATTTTGAGTATCTGGTCAAATGGAAGAACCATCCAGTTGAAGATGCCAGCTGGGAGACTGAAGCAGAGATACAAAAGCATGGAAAGACCATGCAGGAGCTCATGGACAGGAGCCCATGAAAATTTTCAAGCGAGGGAGTATGATGCAGGAGAATCTCCCACATCAAGAGAGGCATGGAAGCAAAAGACAACTGGACAAGCGCCAACACAAATTTTGAAAATTGCCTTGAAATTGTTGTGAAATCTTAAATGAAGCCATTAAGAAGAGGTGCACTTGTGTAATGTAAACGAACCTTGAGCCTTTATCTCTCGTCCTTAGTAGGTAGGAGGCATTTAAAGTAGTTAATGCAGGTAGATAGAATTTAATTCTAGATTAGATAGTTTTAGAGCGCAAGAGGGAAACGGGATATAGACACCCTCATTGTGCATTTGTATTATGATTGAAATTGGAGAAGCATTGGAGCATAGAAGAAAAACAGAGAGCTGTGTAAGAACACCCATGTACTTATATTTGAATTAATAGGAGAGTCTGATTCAAATTCATGGTTTTGTGTTTGTTCTCTGTGTATTGATGCTGAATGATATGCTCATTTGATGATTGCTTCCTATACATTTTATTTATGTGTTGTGTATATGATTTCATGTTTGAGGTTGAAGTCTGAAAGGAAGAAGATGAGTTTCAATTGTTTCTCTATTTGAGCTGAGAATTCCTGCAAGGAGTGCAGTTGAATCATCCGCAAGGAGTGCGATGACAGACGGTTCAGATAGAGATAACTTTTGTTCTCATTCATCTCAAGAGTGCAGTTGAGCACAGGAGCCGTGCAAGGAGTGCGCATGCCGAGTGAAGTTCAGGGTTGTGAATCTGAGCAAGAGTTGAATGACTTCTGCTGCAAGTGTGCACAAAGTCGAAAGGATTCAAGCACTTTAAGTGGTTGAAGATTTTCCGCAAGGAGTGCGTGCAAAGATTTTTTTTCTTAAAGGCGCTGAGTCGTGGAAAAGCCAAAGGGAAGAAAATCTTCGAAGGAGTCGAAGGGAGGAAAGGTTAAGTGCTTTAAAGTTTTAAGAAGATATTGCAAGTTTGCACGCAGATGGACAAGTTGGCAGAGGAACACTTGGTTCATTTCGCAGAATTCATCCAGAAAGATAGACGGTCGAAATTCTCTGAGGAGGTTTCACGAAATTCCGTGAGCCGTTAGATCTCACAAAGGTGCAGAGGATATATAGCGATGTATTCTCGAGAGGTTCGAAGCTCAGGAGGGGCAGGACCGTATATCCGAGTCACAAGGACCATCGGATTTGTGTGTGGGATCGTTTATCGGGGTTTCATAGGTTGAAGCCCGTAAATTTGGAAACGGGAATCGCGAAATCGTGAAATGCGATATCCCAACGGCTAAAAGATAGTGTGGGGCCACAAGGGTGAGAGAGGTGGACAGGTGGCACACCTTATCGGGGTTTCATGGTGAGAATTCCTGAAACATATGCACAAGGATTCGCAATATTGCGAACTCCGAAATGCCGATGGATTGAAGGACCGTTGAATAGTCAACTCGCAAGCACATTGGAGTTTTGGCATATCGGGGATCAGGAGTCAGTAAAACTAGTTACTCGACATCGCGAGTGCCGAAATCGTGATAAGGGAAATCCCGATAAGGAGAGGAAAGGGTAAACGTTGACTTATATCGAGTTTCGGGGATTCGTGAAACCAAAGCTCGATCACTAGACTCGTAAATTTGCGAAGTCCGATCCTCCGAGTGCAGAGAGGGGATCGCGTGAAAAAGTTCTGTGGGTGTAAATTTCTCGATAGGGAAATAGAAGATTTGTTTGATATTTCTTCGGGCCGTAAGGGAAAGAAATATCCTGCATCGACGTAGACCTTCCGACCTATGGGTTGTGGAGTAGAGGGCATCAACGTCAGGTTGTGGCTGTGGTTTTGAATACAACCCCAACTGTTTGACAACCTCAGCTCAGATGCAATTCTTCTAGCTGTCATTATCAACAATGAAATTCAATGGGGTCACCTTCACCCACATCTATGAATGGAAGAGGTGCTCCCCTTATTCAGGATCTACTATTTCTTCTGGTTGAATTGCTGTGGTCACGGAAGTAGTAGTGGGGTCTGCGTCGATGATCAGTATATTTTCAATATTTTCTGGATTAGATTTTGAATTAGGTTTTGTATCCTTTTCTTTGACCTCGGCCACCAATGACTATTTCGAGCAACATTCATAAGTTTTGTGCTAGGGGATTTTGTGGAAGTTGCGCCACTTCCCACTTCCATGCTTCATCATTCCTTTTCCCTTCTTGTCCTATGTCTTGGACTAGTTATCTAGTGGTTTTTGATTAAGTATGTCTTTACTAGCTTTGGTTGTTGTGAATTTGTAGACCCAAACTCCCAGTTGTTCTAGTGCCTAAATTTCTACTCGATTTTGACAGCATATTGATAGGGATCTCCCAATGATGAGATGTTTAGGAAATCCATTTCAATTTGGATGTACCTATGTAGAGCCCCATGGTATTTTAGAACTAGATGTCGCTCAGAGTCTTTGATACCTATCTTGGTGCAAAAGGTATGGAAAGTATTTTTGAACTCTGACACTGTTTGGCTCTTCTCTTTCTGCAATGTGGTCCATCTCATGTACCAGTATTCATAGTTATCAACATGGTAGTATTGTTCCTTGATCACATCCACAAAAAAATTCCAAGTGGGCTTGACCCAATATATTCCATATTAATTTGTGGAAATTTCCTCCCAGTAAGTTTCCCACCAATCTTTGACATGGGGGAGAGCCTTGAGGAGTGCGAAGGTGATATTTTACCTGTCGAAAAAATTATGAACAGAGAAATAACCTTCTACCATAGTTAACCATTTTTCTAAGGCATTTGCATCTATCTAACCTTCAAATACAAGAATATCAAAATTGACTTGTACCTTGAAGGGAGAGGCTCCTCCAAATGGTCACTTGATGAAGATGTGCATGATTCTATCGAAAGGCATTGAAGGATGTGTGCAAAACTATCCATCATCTCGTCCCTCTGTCGCATGAGAGCTTTCTCAAGAAATAGGTTAATAGAATCTTATGCTCCATCATTTTTCTTTTCTTCCACCATAGAGTGTTTCTTGGGCATGCAAGAGAGATTTTCCTTAAGAGAGACAAGCTCGAGAACCAACTTGCTATACGTGAATCTCGTCGGGGACATACACTAAAAAAATGATCAAGAGCATCCTTCTCTGATACCACTAATCTAGATTATTTCCATAATGAAATGAAAGTAGAGAAATTACAATGAAACACACATAAAAAAATTTAGAAACAGAGAAATACAACAATATATGATTTCTATTAATGAAATAATTGTACATAGACTGTAAAAATAGAGTGCAAGACTAGCTAGAATGGTGGAAACTTTATCTTTGAGAAGCGATATTAAGGCTATGCTCATTTTCCAGAAGATGATTACAATGAGGCTCTGAAGGCCTTCTTATGATAAACATGAATGCCAAAACCCTAGGAGATGAAACGCCAAAAGAAATGTCGGCCCCGTTGGGGTAAGTTAGTACATTAAATTACCGAGGTCATGATTTTTCATACGATCCCTATTTTATGTGCATGATATCCTGTTGGAAAGGTCTTTTCAAGAACTACACATTATGTCATCAAACTCTAACTTCGTCTATATTTTGATTGTGTCAAGCAAATAAAACATTGTTTAGAGCCCCGCAATGGCCCTGGAAGTACAAAATGATGTACTCACATGAAAAATTCCAAAATAATTCAGTTGGAATAGGTGGGAAGCCACCAACATCCAACTGGATGCTGTGTAGGGTTTCAGGACAACCCCATAAGTGCAGATATCACAATTACAAAGGAATTTCCCCATTACAGAGAAACATGTTGAACTTGAAATTGTCAAGATGAGCCAGTTGGAATTTGGAACAGGTGGGTGGCCACCAATATCCACCTAGATCATCACTCCACAAACCTATTTAGTCACAAACATTTTTAGGTGTTGTTAGGGTTCCAACCATTGGCCCCAATTGATGTAGCTCTACCTGTTAGCACTGAAAGTCACACTTTGACTGCTAAAGTGTAAGCTCAGTGCCCATCATAATGTAAAAGATAATTTTGGTTTTGAATAGGTGGATCATCAAGATGGAGAAAGAAATGATGAGGGAAGCAAATTGTAGATCAGTAGGCTACACCAATGGGTAATGGACTCACAAAAATTCTACTCATCGAAGGCACAAAAGATGCTCAACATAAAACAAGATTATATGCTGATAGGTGGAAGAATGAAGAAGGAAAACATAAGATAGAATGTTCACTAAGAAGATATCCTCTCAATTTAATGAATCAACAAATACTTGAATATAAACAATGACTGATGGGAAAAATACAACAGATCCTCTGTTGCTTAGGGATCCATAAATCATTGACATCCTTTGATCCGCAAATCTGCAATATAGTCAAATAAGAATATATATAAACAAAATAATTACAATTTGAAATCACATATATCATGAGTCTCCAATATCAGTAAATATTACAATCATAAAATTCCCACAGACTTACAAATGAACACACACAGGAAAATTGTCTGCCCCTACTCTCTCTAGCCTCTCTTGGCTCATGAATCCCCCCCTTTCTCCAAGAGATATCTCCTTCCTTAAATATAAAATAACATAAAAATAACCTTACAATCTTGAATCTCATATTCTCCATTGGATTCTAAGCCTTGGAGATAGGTGGCAACAATCAAAGAGACAAAAATCCAACAAACTGTTGATTTTCAGGAATTTGTTGGAATTCATTAATAAATTGTTTCCACCTCATTGCATGAGGCCTTTAATGGAGATAAAACTTAGGTGAAGGTGTCCCTTGACATCTAATTAATATTTGAAAATCCATTCGAATCCTCCTTGATAGGTGGAAACCTCCCAACAAGGAGAATATCAAAACCGTGACCGCTACGGGAAATTTGGTAGCGCCGTTGTAAAACAGTTGTGCACATTCGGTAGCGCCACTTATATGTCTAATATCTCTTAAACCATAACACATTTTGAAAATCTGAGAGACATTTTTTTTATTTGGTATCTTATGAACCAAAACCTCCTCACGTTTTCAAAAATACCTTCTCATTTGTTCATAATCCAAGTTTTAAGTTAGTCACTCAAAACTGGCAGAAGCGTCCTTGCAAAATAACTATGCACAATTTGGTCTCTGTCAAAATTTCAGTAGCGCCCGCCTGTGTATCCTGTCAAACTTTTAGTAGAACCCGCATGTGTATCATGTCAAGGTTTTGATAGCACCCGCCTATATAATTCACTCGTCTGTTGAAAATTTGGCAGCACCATCATAATTCACAACACCTTCAATTGAACGTTGACAGAATGGGTAGCAACCTCGGGTATTAGCAGCGCCATTAGTCTTAGGATATTTGGCAGTGTTTTTGGTAGTAAAATAGCATACCATGCTATATATACAATTCCTCAGCGTCATGGCACTATGGAATGTACTCTTATGTATGATGAGACTAATTAGGAACTTTGAGTTGATAGGTTAGAAGCTTGTATATGCCTGTAGAGGTTATTTAGTTTCTTATGGAGAGGCAAGCCTCTTTTGGCTACAAATTCTTGTGCTAACATAGGCTCCATGGGGGAAAGAGTCCTCCCTATGAGGCTCTAAGAAATCTTGTAGTTTCAGTGCCTTATCCTAGGGCTTCTCCAAACCTTTAAACTCTGCAATCTGCGTTGATCTGTGACCTTCAACTGAAACTAAATGCAAATTAAAATTGAAACTGACAAAAATGATGAAAATGATGCTTGTCCAACAATATCATTGCACACACCTACTCTAATTATTGGGAAAATGAAGCATTCAAGTTACATGAAACAACCAATGAAGCCATTTCATCAGTTTTTCAACTATTTGAAGATTTGAAATGTGATTCCTTAAGCACCAGAGATAATTCCTACTTGAAGGCATGTCAAAGAAACATTTGGCAATACACTTTTCATTGAAGAAATCAGTGAGCCTAGGCTCACTTTCTGCTTGCAGACATGATGCAAATGGATCGTGAAAAACATCATCAATACTTTCCCCTACGACATTGCTTTGTGTAAAAAGGAAAAGTATTGCATTAGGTTCTTCCTCCACTGTTCTTGGTTGTTTCATTGCTTGCTGATTTTTTGATTCATTCTCAATGCATATGGCCTTGGTCCACTCCTAGTCATGAGGTGTATTAAGAAAAATGCTTAGTGATGCTTGTCTTTCTTTAATTTCAACCTCTCTCATCTGCTCACATGGCATTTGATCTTGAATTCTTGATGAAACTGAGCTTATGTATTCAAGAGGAATAGGGGGTTTATAGGGAAGTTCATCACAATTAGAAGTGCTTGGGAAACTACATTCTTACGTCTTATCATATGATTGTGAGGGATATTCATCATAGTTTGGATTATGGTCCCAATTTCTCAGTTTTTCACCTTCTAAAGTTAGATTATCATCTTTTTCTTCTTTTTCAGCAACAAAAATATGACATGAGGGTTGAAACAAGCTATCATTGCTTTGATGGGAAGGGTACTTCTCTTATATAAGGTCTTCAATAGACTTTTCATGGAAATCGCCTTCATAATCATCATACAAAGGTGAATCAATGACCATTTGACTATTAATGGCTGAGGGGATTAGTACAATAGCTGGGACAGATGGTTGTTCAGGGAAAACATCCTCATAGTCATCAAAACTTGGAAAATCATGGTGTTATCACTCCAAGAAACTCTTTGGGGTTGTAGGCCAAAGATGCTTGGTAACTCAAGAATATGGTAAATTTGGTATGCTTGGAACAATGGGATAACTCAATAGCTAATGAGAAGAAAAACTTATCATGCATTCAAATAAGACAGTGATTTTAGAAATCAATGATCAGATAGAGTAATTGAAAAGGGTATGAAGAATACTAGTCTAGATAACCAAGTACATTAACATGCAGGGTCATACAAGATTGTAAGAGATCCTTTAATTCAAATTCACGAGCTTAATAAGAAGATAAAAGTTCTTAGAAGCTGAGCTAAATTGAAATAAAGTATAGAGCAATGCAATATATGAACAAATATGACATTGATAGCAAAAGAAGACTGTGATTCTATAAAGATAAGAGTCTTAGTACAATAGGCCAAATTGTATCCCGTATTTTTCCCCTGAGTTCCTCTTATGTCTTGAGCTTTATAGCTCTACAATATAGTTTTCAGATCCTAAAAGAATGGATCAGATATGCTAAAGATAGAAAGTCAAAACTGTTTTACAAAAGATAAGGAATGATCCTCAAAATGAGGTCAATTCCACATTTCATGGTCTTCAGATGATGTAGAATCCATGTGCAGTGCAGATAAGCCTTCCAAGGCTGTTTGATGACTCTTGAGAAAGATGAAATTCGAATTTGCTAATTTTGGAAAAAACCCTGATTTGTTGCCTTCAAAAAAGGTGTCAAAACGAACTTGAATACCTTTTCTAACCCTTTTATATCAAAAGTGGATCTTATATCTGACTCTATAATTCAACATCTATCCATTAAAAGAGTTTTCAAGAGATTCAGATTAGTAAAACTTCGATCTGGGCAAAATTTCACCAAATCTGGCCATCTCAGGTTTCACCAGCTAATTCGCCTTACGATTTGCTAGTTAGCTGGTGAAAGCTCTTCTTTTCACCAGCTAACTGGTTATAATTTTGCCTTTTGTGCTGGTGAAAGTTATGTTTTTAGATAGCTATAAAATTTCAAAAATGTTCTTTGTCTTCAGTACAAGAGCGCATGTTCACTAACATCCTCCATGCATCCTTGTTGATCACATTTCACAAGGTTTCTGTAGATTTTATCGTGACTTAAAGCATCATCACTGGTGCTTCCAAAATTTGATTTCAATATGTCATTCTCTTTGCCTCTCCTTCTGATACAATGTCCTCCATGTTAATAGTTACTGATGTGGAAAATTTTGCATAGGTGGGAAGAAAACACTAGTCACCAATTTGCCAATTTGCATGAGAGAAACAAGACAAAAGTGTCAATTTCTTAGGGTCTTGCTGCTCTGCAGGTGTAGTTGGTGATTGGGAACCACTGCCTGGAACATCTACAACAATCCATGTGACATATATATATCCAACTTCCACCTTACTATTGTACCTTCTATATGGCCTATTTTGCATGTTCATTACAACCATTGAGCATTCTGGAAAAATGTAGATGAATTGCCACGGACACGCTGATCTTTCATCTTCTATTATATTATAACATATAGGGATGAGGTAACCAGGATCAGTTCTCTTTATCTTTCACTTTGCATTGTCATCAAACATGACTGTTACATTTTGGACCACATCAACAACCCTTCCAACGCTGAAATCGAGTGCTAATTTAGGAGAACTGAGGTGAAGGCGGAGTTTGTTGTTGCTCGCTCCCTACTGTGACCAAATGCTACCAGATGAATCTTCTCCATGGAGCACACATTAATGTATCTAGGATTACATCTGTGGAAAATGAAATGACCATGTCCTTGCTTGCAAACTTAGTATAGCTGAGTTTCTTTATATCAAACATTGCAGGGCGATTCTCATGTTATCGATCATTTTGACAAGATTGATGATTGGGCATCTAATTCATATATCTTTTTCTTCATAGGTTGTACATTTCCTTGCGAGCTCCTCCCTATCTAGTGTATAGGTTGCACAAACCTTACTAGCGTATAGACAAATCTGTTTTGTCAAACCCTGAACCTCTTTGTATCTTTCCTTCATGACTCAATTTGCATGCGGCCTGATACTTTCACCTGTCAAATGTTCCCAAAGATGAGCTATCTTCAATCATAGACAGCTGTGCATACATTCTTCTACCTGTGAATCAGACACCTGGCAAAAAGTTTTTTCAATCGATGTATTGATACAAAACCAAAAAGAGCAGAGCGCTTATGGTGGACATGTCGACTTGTAACTTGATTTATGATTGACTCATGGCATGATTAAAGGTTGACTCAATAGTTGGCATGTCGAATGATTTGGTGTTGACTCAGTATGAAAATGAGCTGTCAGTTTAACATGGGAATAGGGCCTATAACTTTAACTAATGGCTTGCCTCTTGGGACCTCCAAAAAATTAGCAATAAATCCATAAGACCCGAAATAAGATTGGCCTGTAGCTTTGTATGGGTTTATGTTATGCAATGTGGACTTGGCTTACGTTGGTGGAATGGGCCTTCAATATTTTTTTTAAAGCTAAAAACCATAACAACCATAACCCCTAAAGACTTTAAACATATGTATAATAACTTGACTTTAGAAACCTTAGGATACTCGAACATTCATATTTCTTTGCCTATAATATGAGATATAAGATATAAAAAACAATGATATATTTTTTATATTTGTAATCTCTAGAGCATAGACTAGGGAAAAATGAATAACATTTTATTTGTATTCTTGTATTTCAGGTCCAAAGGCAGAAGACCAAAGGATTTCTGGGCAAAGTAATCAAGCAGGGGCTTGATGAAAAATATGGAGGTTAAGATACTGGCCAAGAGTTTGAAGAAAATGATAAATCAAGTGAAGAGTGATAGAAATACTCATCAAAATACTAGTGCATTTTTTATCACTAACAACTGGCTCCAACTGGGATGGAGACCTCCCTGCGAGGTTTCCAAGAACCTAGTAGTTCTAATCGCCTTATCTGTTGGGATATGGAGTCATCTGGCCTATGCAACTGTTCTT
This sequence comes from Picea engelmannii, assembly GCA_009831015.1. Lineage (NCBI taxonomy): Eukaryota > Viridiplantae > Streptophyta > Pinopsida > Pinales > Pinaceae > Picea > Picea engelmannii. The sequence goes on from ML799597.1 coordinate 81,100, forward strand.
CTACAAACCTGCAACCTGCCTGTATCTTGCTTGTAGCCTGCCTTGCTTATTCATGAACTCAAAAACTGAAAAAGATCTAGCTTCTCGTATGGAGAGCTTATTCTTCTGCCTACTCCTACACTAACCAACTGTACTGCCTCTTGTCAAGTGAGATCATGCTTCCAATGAAGCCATGTAAGGAACTGATTTACTGACATCATGATAGATCTTGACCCGAACAACAATTTAAGGGATAGCCAACAACAAAGAGGTTTGAACAGACGATCAAGCCAATTTCCAAGTGATAAAAATAATTTAACACATATACTATTCAAAGATTCCAAATAGTTGGCAAAAGGGTAATTAAAGTCACAATGAAATACCTTTTTGAGTTATTGATCCAACTGACTATAATGCTGCTCTTCTTTTCCTTCACAAAACTCAATGCTGAATGTAAACTGCTTGATCTCTGTTGGAGAAAAATACACACTCAATTTCTGACCTGAACCTTTCTGCTCGTCATCTTCCTTTTCATATATGCTGCAATTTTTCTGATGTTCTAGCTGAAGTTTAGATGGTCTTTGCAAATCTGGAAACTCTAAGTTGCCCTCATCGTCGTCTTCTTCGTGTGTGCTGCAATAAAAACTGAAAGATTTCCTTACTATCTATTGCAGGTTTGAAACTGTCTTCTACTGATATTTCAGTCTGTTCAACATATTCAGAGTTTTCAAAGGAGGCAATCTGATCTTTATGACAACATCTCTGATCATCTCTTTGTTGAAAAGTAGGACTAGATGAAATTTTAGTAATCAACAATCCTTCCCAAGACTTAAACTCTTATTCCTCATCACCATATTTATCAAATATGGGAACATCAAGAACAATTTCTAATGATAGAGATGAAGATTCAAGCATAGAGTCATCAACAATAGGATCTTGAAAGAGATTTGAAAAAATATCATGTTTTACCTCATCATATTCATCCTTCTCATCTGACATTGACATGTAAGATACATAAGGAGAAATATAATCCTCTTGCTTTCTTTTTTGAAGGTTAGATGTTTTCTGAAAATCTTGTTCTTCATAGTCACTACCATTTCTCTTGAACTGCAAATCTGAAAGCAGAGGGATGCCCTTAGAATCTGTCGCAGATATGAGACTGTCACCCGCTAATGTATCAATCTGATAATCACCTTTGGGGTTTTCAAAGGGGAGAATCTCATCTTCATGACAAAGTAAGTCGGTAGATGCATTTGATACAATGTCAAAAGAATCAATGCTATGGTTATCCATCCGAATATCACCAATATTTTGGTTACAATAATAGATGTCCCCTGTTGCAACATACTCTTCGAATTCATAACAATTAGACTTGAGGATGGTAAGAGAGCATTCAGTTTCTTTATTATCCATTTGTAGTTCATGTTGATGGGAAAACACAACATCTGAAATATCATTAAAGGGCTATGGCATATTATGAGGGAGAGCTCTTTCTAGATTTGCATCTTCAAGCTTACAATGTAATTCATATTCATCACAACAATTATCAAATGTAAACTCATCTGAAAAATACCTTTTGCAATGCTCAGTGAATGCTTTGTGAAAATCCTTCAATGATGAAATGATGGAAGGAGGTAAAGAAAAATACCACTGACATGCATCACCATACAATGAAAACATGAACATCTTCATGCTGTAGATCTAATAGATCCATGCACTCATGAAACTTGATGAGGTGTTTTGCAGGATTGTCTTCTTTGCTCTTTTTGAAGCTAGGCAGAAAATCTCCCCATTCTAACATATCAGGTACTGGATGTGGGAAACCAGGAACTAAAGAGAGTCAAGAGGTGCAAACCTCTGAGCCAAAAGAGCAGCAAACTCTTTTGACATTTGAATATTGTGGAGTCACCACTGAATCTGTCCTTCATGGAGTCACCAGATATATGTGTTAGGATATTTAGACACTTAGGAGTTAGTTAAGATCTACTTGGTCTAATATGTCGTTAGGTAAAAGTGTGTTTCTTT
>ML799597.1:90061-116041 GCA_009831015.1 Picea engelmannii
AAGATAGTAAGAGATCCTTTAATTCAAATTCATGAGCTTAATAAGAAGATAACAGTTCTTAGAAGCTGAGCTAAATTGAAATAAAGTACAGAGCAATGCAATATATGAACAAATCTGACATTGATAGCAAAAGAAGACTGTGATTCGATAAAGATAAGAGTCTTAGTACAATAGGCCAAATTGTATCCCAGATTTTTCCCCCGAGTTCCTCTTATGTCTTGAGCTTTATAGCTCTACAATACAGTTTTCAGATCCTAAAAGAATGGATCAGATATGCTAAAGATAGAAAGTCAAAACTGATTTACAAAAGATAAGGAATGATCCTCAAAATGAGGTCAATTCCACATTTCATGGTCTTCAGATGATGTAGCATCCCTGTGCAGTGCAGATAAGCCTTCCAAGGTTGTTTGATGATGCTTGAGAAAGATGAAATTCGAATTTTCTAATTTTGGAAAAAACTCTGATTTGTTGCCTTCAAAAAAGGTGTCAAAACCAACTTGAATACCTTTTCTAACCCTTTTATATCAAAAGTGGATCTTAGATCTGATTCTATAATTCAACATCTATCCATTAAAAGAGTTTTCAAGAGATTCGGATTAGTAAAACTTCGATCTGGGCAAAATTTCACCAAATCTGGCCATCTCAGGTTTCACCAGCTAATTCGCCTTACGATCTACTAGTTAGTTGGTGAAAGCTCTTCTTTTCACCAGCTAACTGGTTATAATTTTGCCTTCTGCGCTGGTGAAAGTTATGTTTTTGGATAGCTGTAAAATTTCAAAAATGTGCTATGTCTTCAGTACAAGAGAGCATGTTCACTAACATCCTCCATGCATCCTTGTTGATCACATTTCACAAGGTTTCTGTAGATTTTATTGTGACTTAAAGCATCATCACTGGTGCTTCCAAAATTTGATTTCAATCTGTCATTCTCTTTGCCTCTCCTTCTGATACAATGTCCTCCATGTTAATAGTCACTGATGTGGAAAATTTTGCATAGGTGGGAAGAAAACACTAGTCACCAATTTGCCAATTTGCATGAGAGAAACAAGACAAAAGTGTCAATTTCTTAGGGTCTTGCTGCTCTGCAGGTGTAGTTGGTGATTGGGAAACACCACCTGGAAGAGCTGCAGCAATCCAGGTGACATATATAGATCCAACTTCCACCTTACTATTGTACCTTCTATATGGCTGTTTTGCATGTTCATTACAACCATTGAGCATTCTGGAAAAATGTAGATGAATTGCCACAGACACGCTGATCTTTCATCTTCTATTAGATTATAACATATAGGGATGAGGTAACCAAGAACAGTTCTCTTTATCTTGCACTTTTCATTGTCATCAAACATGACTGTTACATTTTGGACCACATCAACAACCCTTCCAACGCTAAAATCGAGTGCTAATTTAGGCGAACTGAGGTGAAGGCAGAGTTTGTTGTTGCTCACTCCCTACTGTGACCAAATGCTACGAGATGAATTTTCTCCATGGAGCACACATTAATGTATCTAGGATTACATCTATGGAAAATACAGTGACCCTTTCCTTGCTTGCAAACTTAGTATAGTTGAGTTTCTTTATATCAAACATTGCAGGGCGATTCTCATGTTATCGATCATTTTGACAAGATTGATGATTGGGAATCTAATACGTATATATTTTGCTTCATAGGTTGTACATTTCCTTGCAATATCCTCCCTGTCTATTAGCTCTGAATCACTTGTTGCACAAACCTTACGAGCGTATAGACAAATATGTTTTGTCAAACCCTGAACCTCTTCGTAGCTTTCCTTCATGACTCGATTTGCATGTGGCCTGATACTTTCACCTGTCGAATGTTCCCAAAGCTGAGTTGTCTTCAATCATAGACAGCTGCGCATACATTCTTCTACCTGTGAACCGAGCACCTGGCAGAAAGATTTCTCAATTGGTGTATTGATACAAAACCAAAAAGAGCTGAGCGCTTATGGTGGACACGTCAACTTGTAACTTGACTTATGACTGACTCATGGCATGATTAAAGGCTGACTCAATAGTTGGCATGTCGAATGATTTGGTGTTGACTCAGTATGAAAATGAGCTGTCAGTTTAACATGATGAGAATGGGGCCTATAACTTTAACTAATGGCTTGCCTCTTGGGACCTCCAAAAAATTAGCAATAAAGCCATAAGACCCGAAAGAAGATTGGCCTGTAGCTTTGTATGGGTTTGTGTTATGCAATGTGGACTTGGCTTGCATTGGTGGAATGGGCCTTCAATATTTTTTTTAAAGCTAAAAACCATAGCAACAATAACCCTTAAAGACTTTAAACATATGTATAATAACTTGAGTTTAGAAACCTTAGGATACTCGAACATTCATATTTCTTTGCCTATAATATGAGATATAAGATATAAAAAACAATAATATATTTTTTATATTTGTAATCTCCAGAGCATAGACTAGGGGAAAATGAATAACATTTTATTTGTATTCTTGTATTTCAGGTCCAGAGGCAAAAGACCAAAGGATTTCTGGGAAAAGTAATCAAGCAGGGGCTTGATGAAAAATATGGAGGTTAAGATATTGGCCAAGAGTTTGAAGAAAACGATAAATCAAGTGAAGAGTGATAGAAATACTCATCAAAATACCAGTGCGTTTTTTATCGTTAACACATGGCACACTGGCTTATTAACAATAGGAGGGATTACAACAATAGCTGGTAAGATATGAATTCGGTAATGACAAGCTGCAACACTATCCTCATGATGAAATAATTTTGAACCTAATATGACCTCTTGACTTAAAGAATCGAGAAAAGGAGATAGGGAAATGATGGATTGTCCATATTGATCTTTCTCTTGGGGACCTAGATTTTGACATGAATGATGCATTTGTTCTTCAAATTTAGGAAAATCATTATGAAACTCATCATATAAGTCCTTCTCTCTGCAATCATCCCCTTCATCATCACTGCTAGAGGAATCACTTTCTGAATCCTGAATATATGATGCATACCCTTCAGAAAAATTCTCAAAAAGTCTTTCAACTGGATAAATTATCTTGGAATGAGAATAAAAAACATCATGAAAGTCCTTCAAAGAGGAAATACTAGAAGTAGGGAGTGTTCTATACCATTTCCTCACATAGACTTCTAATGAATACATGAACATTTTCATCAATATATATTCATGATGGATGTCAAGCTGCTGCATCAAAGAATGAAATTCATGAACATGCTCAACAGGGTCGTCATTCTCACCTTCATAAAATCTAGGCAACAAATATTTCCATTCATCAATTTGAGGCACAGGACGTGGATAACCATCTATGGCTGAGAAATTGAGTGGGGTAAACCTCCTGGACAGGATAGCCTTCATAGCCATTTAATTTGTCTCATCCCTAGTGGAGTCACCAATAGATTCTGAACAATGGAGTCACCATGGTGAATGTGTAGTCTTGAAGGTGTCCAACTTCAATCACCATCTAAAGTTGGAGCTCTGCAGTGTCGTTCTTCCCAGGGATCTTTTCAATCTGCTCAAATTCGTCCCCGGCAACGGCGCCAAAAATTTTAGCACTAAAAGTCACACTTTGACTGCTAAAGTGTAAGCTCACCACCCATCAGAATGTAAAAGATAATTTTGGTTTTTAATAGGTGGATAATAAATATGGATAAAGAAAGGGAGAGGGTAGCAAACTGCAGATCAGTAGGCTACATCAATGGGAAATGGAGTCACAAACATTCTACTCATCGAAGGCACAAAAGTTGCTAAAAAAAAACAAGATTATACGTTGATAGGTGGAAGAATGAAGAAGGAAAACATAATATAGAATGTTCATTAAACATAGATCCTCTCAATTTAATGAATCAACAAATACTTGAATATAAACAATGACTGATGGGCAAAATATAACAGATCCTTTGTTGCTTAGGGATCCATAAATCATTGACAGCCTTTGATCCTCAAATCTAGAATATATTCAAAAAAATATATATATAAAAAAAAGAATTACAATCTGAAATCATAGCTCTCATGAGTCTCTAATATAAGTAATGCTTACAATCATAAAATTCCCACAAGCTTACAAATGAACACACACAACAAAACTGCCTGCTGATACTATCTCTAGCCTCTCCTAGCTCATGAATCCCCCCCTTTCTCCAAGAGATATCTCCTTCCTTAAATAGAAAATAGAATACAAATAACCTTAGGAGGTTGAATCCCATCTCCTCCATTGGATTCTAAGCCTTGTATATAGGTGGCAACAATCAAAGAGACAAAAATCCAACAAACTGCTGATTTTCAGGAATTTGTTGGAAGTCATTAATAAATTGTTTCCACCTCATTGAATGAGGCCTTTGATGGAGCTAAAACTTAGGTGCAGGTGTCCCTTGAAATCTAACTGATCCTTGAGAATCCATTCGAATCCTCCTTGACAAATGGAAACCTCCCAACAAGGCAAATATCAAAACCGTGACCACTACAAGAAATTCGGTAGCGTCGCTGTAAAACAATTGTACACATTCGCTAGTGCCACTTCTATGTCTAATATCTCTAAAACCATAACACATTTTGAAAAACTGAGAGAGGTTTATGTTATTTTGTATTTTATGAAAAAAAACCTCCTCCATGTTTCAAAAATACCTTCTCATTTGTTCATAATCCAATTTTTAAGTTAGTCACTCAAAACTGGTAGAAGCGTCCTTGCAAAATAACTTTGCACAATTTTGTCTTTATCAAAATTTTAGTAGTGCCTGCCTATGTATCCTATCAAAATTTTGGTAGCACCCGCTTGTGTATCATGTCAAAATTTCGGTAGCACCTGCCTATATTATAATTCACTCTTCTGTTGAAAATTTGGCAACGCCATCATAATTCACAACACCTTCACTTGAATGTTGATAGAATGGGTAGAAACCTCGTGTATTAGCAACGCCATTAGTCTTAGGATATTTGGCAGCGTTTTAGGTAGTAAAATGGCAGACCATGCTAATAGAAAATTCCTCAGTGCCATGTCACTATGGAATGTCTGTTCTCTTTTTTATGATGAGACTAATCAAGAACTTTGAGTTGATAGGTTAGAAGCCTGTATATGCCTGTAGAGGTTATTTAGTTGCTTATGGAGAGGCAAGCCTCTTCTGGCTGCAAGTTCTTGTGCTAACACTACCTATTGTAGTTGCACATGAAGAGTCCTCCCATGCTCATATTAAGGTTGATCAAGTAGACAATTTTGTTGAATGAATATAGCACATCCAACAACAATTTCATGATAGTTTGTAGAAATCCAAATCCAAGTACAAGCAATTCCACGATCAACATTGAGTACCACACAAGTTTTAGGAGGGAGATAAGGTATAGTTTCATTTGCAGAAATAATGCCTCATAGGACACCATCAAAATCCCCACCCATTATGATATGGGACTTACACCATCACCAAGGATATGGGTAAGAATGATTTTGAATTAAGTATTCCCCATTTCCTTGGCTTGCACCCTGTCTTTAATGTGGAACTGCTTCGACAATATTTTCCACCTCTCCTTGACACTTTGGACATGGTCGAGCACTTGGACCCTAGCGGAATCAATATTGAATGCATTGAACATGTGATTTTTTATCCAATCATGGACACCAAGACGAAGGGCACCCATCGACAGAACATCCAACTCTATCGGTTCATCAAAGCAGGGAAACTTATTCACCAAGGTAAGTGGCTCACTAGGAGTTAGATTCAGTAGAATTTTTCTCATATGATGGAGGAACTTGATGCAATGGGGACCATTTATTCCTTTTTTGACCTCTTTTTAATCAGATTCTTGTGAATGAGCATAGCCGACACATCTCTCTCTCCATGGATAAGATACCACCATTCTAACTAGCTTGTGTGCTTTGCATTTTACATTATTTTGTATTCCAAACATTCATTAATAGAATATAATTTTAATTGTATTATTGTGTTTATTGCAGTATCTCTATGTGTTTTCTTGTTATATCTCTACCTTCATTTCTTTCTCAGTATAATATGGATCACTACATCCCACACGAGTCCTACATTTCCTCGTTACTTCATTAAAAAATCATGCATTTTTAATACTTAGTCATTTTCATGACTTGAACCATGCATAGAAGCCTTACATTAAGTTCATACTTCACACTCTGTATTATGAGTATTTCTCCACATGCCACAATGGTAATTCTCTCTCTGGTATGAAAAAACACTTAGTTTATTTTTTAACTCTCCCTTATGTAGATAAATCGACATATGATCATTTCTCCACAAAAGAAATTTTCTTTGCATCACTCTTACCACATGACCGTACTCATTTTTATATTATTGTCTCGTACTTATCTGATTTGTGAGTTAGACCACATGTGGATAAATTGATGTGTTACCCATGCAAAGAACTTGACACTCCCATTCCTCTAAATGAACTGTTTTCTCCACAACACATTCTCTACATTGATTTATTCTACATCATCTTTTCTCGTATAATCTCCCCGACACCTTCTCTCTCTCTACCACATAGTCCATACTTAGTCAATTTTCGATTCCTATCTCATGCAGAGAGATCTGCATGAACCATTTCTCCTTATGGATCATTCCTCTAGAAGACTTATATTCCTACCTTCATAAAGACATCAAGTTTCCTATACTTATTGTATTTATTGTTGCGCAACCATTCATAATCTTCATTCTCGGTGTAATTTATGGTGCATTTGTGGTGTCTCAATTCACAAGGAAAATATGATTGTAAGGATAAAAGGAGTATCAATTGTTTCACTTTCTAAAGATTATTTTTTCGTGAAGGATAATTCCTATTAATAGTTCACATGCATTCTAAAGGAAAATGTACATAGTGAAAGGATCTATCATTAAGAAATATTAATGATTGAAGCCTCATATCTTCCAAAATCAATGATTCATATGATTGACTTTCACATATTTCAAAGTATATTTAAAAGAGTGGGGAAAATGGAAAATAGGAGAGAGGAACCTTTCTACAGAGACACATTCAACTCCCTTGTGTGTCAACCTTACCCTAGAGTAGAAGGATACAAATAAGATTTAGACATATGGTCTAGCCAAGGTTTCTTGTATTCCTAAAGATTTTGATTTTAAAGAATTAGTTTCTTCGTGTGCTAGTTGGTTCGACTCAAAACATAGGATAATTCAAGTTGTTACTGAAGGCATGGGAAGTAGGTACTATTCTAAGGAATTTGACACAAAATTTCTTCTCTTACTACCTTTCTACAATAGGAATTGGAAAATGATGAGTATTTTTACAAAACATATCTCAGTACATTTGTAGCCCAAGTATAAAACACGAGTGACTATACCAGGAAGCGACATGATTTTCCATCGAATAGTACACAAATTAAGGTGGGACGGCTCGATATGATTGAGGTATTGCAAGAATTAATTACAATTTGTAAGAGGGTTGAGGAAAAACGAAGTGATGAATTTTTTAGATCACGTGAAATAGTTAAGAAACTTGAAAGCGTGCCATTAATTCGAGAATCAACCATGTTCACCAAAGAATAATTATAATATTTGTTAAACATACTCAAGATTTCATGGGGTAGTGAGTTTGATAATATCACTAATTTTTTTGAAGAGGAAACAAAACGATGGTAGGTTAATTTTCTTAATGACAATGAAGATCATATGGAAAATATATAAGAGTTACAATCCGAGTGAAAATCTATTGAGAATGAGATATTTTCCTTTCGGGTGAAGAGAGACATAATTGTTCCACCGTTAAAATAATATATCGAAAGTTGGCTCAAGAGTTCATTGAATGAAATAACCAATCATCAATAACTATCAAGAAGTGGTTGCACAAGAAAAATTTCGAGTTCTAGTGATTTATGAGGTTCTTTCAAAGGGATTAAGGGAGGGATTCCACCCATCAAACCCTATTTTAATTTTGTGAGTACATTTTTTGTTCAAATCTTTTCCTTTATTTTTTGTCTCAATTTGTGATCACCTAACTTTATGAGTTTATTGTTTACCTATAAAGTTGATCACTGATTGATTTTTCTCTTTTATTCTAGGTCATCCTTGCTATTATATTGGTGCACCTGATCCCCATCCCAGTCCACTAGGTATAAACACATTTAATTTATAATTTAAATATCTAGAATATTATGTTGTGATTTTAATGCATACATTTTATTTGAACTTGCACAACCAATTTGTAATATTCTCTTAAAGACTCTAACATAGAGCTATTTGTGGAGCTCATAATGTTTGTGATTTCTAAATTTTATTAAAGCATGGGATATAAAGTATGAGTTTCAATTTCATCCTTATGACATTAAAAGTTTGAAATCATTTAAATCCCTCTATTTTGAACCTTGATGCATGAGAATCCTTTCCACCTCAGCAACACGTCGGCATTCCAACACATCAAAGCACATTCAAAAAGGGGAGAGGCGCCAACCCTCTCATTTTCCCTTGAAATTAAAAATTCAATGTAATTTAAAGAAATTAAATGATGTGAGGCTTGAGCAGAGTAGAGTCATGACTTTGTACAAGTTGTAGTTAGAGTCGCCTTTAATGGCTAGTTGTAGGCTGATCTAGATTCAATTTAGACTAGATTTTCATTTATTTTAATCCTCCTTAGTATAGGCATTGTAAATGGTGATTAGACAACACTAGCATAGTTGGAGGGAAGGACTCAATGAGTCTCCTCTTGTATAAATATTTGTAACATATTCCTAGTAGAGGCTACTGAAAGTTGATAGAAAAATCATTGTAAGACAAGGAGAGATAAGACGAGACTTTGTTGTAGTCTGAGCATGCACATATTGTAAACACACATTCAAATTAATAAAAAGAAGAGCAATTTTTCCTACATGAGATTATGTGTATATTTTCCTATGTTTTATGAAAGTGATATGTGTGTTTATGTGTGCATATGTTGTAGATGCTTGTGATAGGCTTCATCTGCAGAAGGAAGATAGACTTCTCTATCTTTGTGAATTGTTGAATCATTTTGGGTTTTTTAGGCTAGTGCAAGGAGTGCATGACAAAATAATGGAAACTCTGTAGCCAACCCAAGGAGTGCGTATCTGAATTTTTCTTTAAGTTCATAAGAGAACGTTCTAGGAGGGAACACCATAACATTTATAGAATCAGAGAGGATCCTCAAGGTTATTGAACACCTTGGAGGAAAAAATTTGCAGAGAAGGCACAAAAGATAGAGTTGATGAATACTCTGTAGAGCTCTTCCAAGTGGGCGTTGAGTAGGTGCAATTGCACACAGAAGGATTTTGTTTTGATTCTAAAGAGAAGGGGGTCAAGGAGAAGACACTATAGGGTTTTTGAACACTCTGTAGGCTCAGCAAGGAGTGCTTTGAGTAGGTGAAAAGAGTGCACAGAACCAACACATTTTGAAGTGTTGGGGGAAGTCGAAGAGAATTAGACTTGTTGAACACTCTAGGGAAAGAGCTCTGCAAGTGTGCATTGAGAAAACACAAAGAGTGTGTTAATGAACCTGAAAGAGATCAGGATTCTAGAGGAGTACCTATGAAAGGAGTGTACTAGGAAAACACTTTGACAAGTGTTGAGAAAGTCTAACGATTTAGAAAAGTGAAAGGAGTGCACGAAGGTGTGAACTTACTCCAAGTTCAGAAGCTCAAAGGAGTAGTGTGAGTTTGCATGTAGAGCACAAGTTTGCGTGAGAGACAAGGTCAAATTACATTGGCATGAGCTCAGAAGGGATAGCGCAAGGCATGCACTGACGAACTTATTCCAAGTATCAAAGCTCAGGAGGTGGAGTGTAGTTGAGACCCAAAGTAGCCAGGCTCCTAGGAGGATCAAAGGCTACAACCTTTCACTATTACACATTATTCTAATTCAGAAGAAACCCAAATCTCAAAAGGAGCTGCGAAAACCATCAGATCAACCGTAGAGATATGGATCATTGAATTCTACATCTAGACATCAGGAGGAGCGTGCAGAGGAGGATCAGATCCTATCCATTGGATCTGAGTGCGACGAACCAACAATCGTTGGATCTAGGTAAAGTGCACAAGACTTAAACCCTTTTAAGTGCATAAGAGTGAGGACTCGACGAAGTCTCGAAGTGGATCGAGAACTTCCATCGCCCAGAGAGACAGGTGGTGAAAGATATGGAAATCCAAAGCAGAGGCATCAAGGAGGTTCCAAGTGAGTTGTGACCAAATTTGTCGAAGCTCCGAACTCTGCAGCTAATCATAACCATTGGTGTTGGGAGGGACACGTGGACTAATATATGAGACTCCGAAGGAATTTCACTACTGGAGGTTTCATTTGAGGACTGTGTAAACCTCCCAAAACCTGAAGTAGCATAGTAGATCTTGGTCGTTGATTCTCAGGAGACACATGGCATCAGATCGTGGAGTCTGGAAGGAAGCACTCCGGGAGAAAGAGGGTGCACAAAGAAGACAAACTCCCAAAGTTGCAGGGAGTTGGAGGAGATATGATTCATCCGTTGCAAAGGACACGTATCAACAGATCGTGGAATTTGGATAAGCAATACACTGGAAGATCCAAGGTGTGGAAGTAGAAAGAACTCTTGAAGAGCCAGGATCTGAAGAAGATATAAGTCATCCAAGACAAAGGGACATGTGTCATCATATCCTACACTTCGGAGTAGATGTATTCCAGAAGAATTAAAGAGTGGAGGCATGAGAAATCCTAAAGGCCAGAGTCGTGGAGTCATCTCAGTCGTCCATTGGAAAGAGACGTGTGGCAGAGGATCTACCACTTTGGAGAAAATTCACTCCGAAAGAAAGTGGAGTTGGTGGAGCCAAAACTCCCATAGGCCGAAGGCTAGAGTTCATTTGAGCTGTTGGATCAAGAGGGACAGGTGTCATAGGATCCCTCACTTCATAGGTCGTATAGTTCGAAGAAAAGCATAGTTTTTTGGAGCCAGAACTCATGAAGGCTAGAGTGTCTAAATTCATCTGAGTCATCCGTCAATAGAGGACATGTGTCAATAGATCCTTCGTTTTGAAGGATAACCACTTTGAAGAAGGTGTGGTTGCGTGGATTGAGAACTCCCAAAGGCTGAAGCATTGGATTCAATCATGACCATTGAATAGAGGAGGATGCATGTCAGAAGATATGACACTCTGGAAAGATTTCACTCTAGAGGTTTGTGTGTGTGAAGACTTGGGAACTATCGAAGGCCAAACTCCCAAAGTGAATCAGAGCTATTAATTCTTTGAGGACACGTAGCGTTGGATTCCGAACTTAGGATATTTTCCACTTCGGAGGTTTGTGGCAAAAGAAGACTCTGGAAATCCCGAAGCGTGGAGTCCCGAAATAAATAAGAATCATCGAAGTTCTAAGGACGTGTGGTGTAAGATCGCATAGTCTGGGGACTTGGAACTCTAGATGACTTGAGGAGAAGTGTTTCAGAATTATCTAAATCACTGGAGCCCGAGGTTGTTGTGGGTCATTGATATGTGCAAGGAGCAGGGACCGTTGATCCCTCTCATGACAGTTGAAATTCACCAGTTCATAGTTTGGAAGAATTGGCGAGTGGTGAAGTGAGAAGACCCGAAGCCCAAAGCTCCGAAGCACCCTTTGAGTAAGTGCCTATTCATAGCCATGATCACATGAAGTCACCACCGAAGGAAAATGGGATAAGGATTTAGATCCAAAATTGGAGGCATGGGAAGCTAGAGAAAGTGCCAGAACGGTTTGGATCAACACAGACCTACACCAGGTGAAATTAGAAGTCCCAAAATTCCTCTAGTATCATCAGATTGGACCCTATCTTTGCATAGGGTCCCTTAAAGGATTATGTGGGTGTTTGAGAATCGTCGTTCACTGGTTCAAGTGAAGGGAAGGAACAAGGACTGTGGATAAGGTTTTGTGGGTCTAACAAAGGCCTGAAGAGTCGATCCAACTCAAATATTTGAACGATCCTAGACCGAGAGTTCGCGAAGCCCCAAGAGGAATAAGGAGAGTTTCATCAAGTGGTATCAGAGCCTAGTAAAAGGTTCTGTCTGATAACATCAACTGGTATCATAGCTTGATTTTTCTTGCAGACAACAAGCAAAGGAGAGAGGAGACAAAGGATATATTCTGATACCATGAAGTGGTATCAGAGCCAATGCTCTGTGTGTGATATTTTTCAATTGTGCAGCAGTCAATAGACAACTAGGTGGGATGTATGAGAAGTTTGAGTTACTATCAGTTGCAGGGTATGCAAAAAAATTTCCAGGAGAGAAGGAAGAGGAGGAAAATGGCTACTGAAGGCCATAGAAGAGGTAGAGGTAAGGACCTCCAACAGAAAATAAAAGAAGAGATGGAAAAAGAGCTCGAGGAAATGAGAGAAGAGCACGGCAGGATAATGTTGAGGATGTAGCAGGAGGAATAGTTACGTTGAAGGTACGAGTGGCCCATGAAGCAGAGAGAAAAGTGGTCTGTTTGTAATTTGTTGGCCATAAGGAAGCAACATGTAGTGAGGAGGTGGATGAGGGAAGTTGAAACCATCATTGAAACAAAGGAGGAACTAGTTTACATCTATGAACCAGAGGTTGGAGAAGACCTCAGTGAGGATGAAGAGAGATCATTTGATCTCATAAACTTCCAGGAGGGAAAAGATAAATTTTCAAATTTCCAGGTGGGAAATCATATGAGATCAATGGAGGATCTCATGAACTACCAGGAGGGCAGTGATGAAAATTCAGATTGTTAGGTGGGAAATGAGATGATATCATCTTAAGATAGCATAGACTGCAAGGAGGGCAGAAGTGAAATCCCAATTTGTCAAGTGGCTAAGGGAGATAAAATGAGACTATATGAGAGTATTGAGAACTCATAGATAAGTTTGGATCAGCAAGGGGTGCTAAAAAGGGAGGATCAGAGGAGCATTATCATCATTGGGGGAATCATAATATTCCCACCAACTAGCCAAGCAGAGGCTAGCATATGTGTTGTACGTTTAGCAGCATAAACAAAGACAACAAATACTGTCATAAAGGAGGAGAGGGAATATACATAAGAATCTTCCCTAGTAGAAGAATAGGATCATACAGTTAAGATTCTCACTTAGTGGGAGCAAGAGTTGGAGATGTTGGAGGATTGGTTGAACAATATAGAACCAGAAGGAGGCTGCCAAGAGACAATCATGTAGATTGCAACAAAATTCTAGCATGAGGAGTAGTTGGTGGAAGATGGAGTTGTATCAACAGTAGAACTGGAAGAAGTCAATATGTCAGAAGAGATGGCTAAGAAACAATAGCTCAGTAAGGAGACTGTAGGGATGAAAGTTGTAGTGCAGTGGAAATTCAAGGCCACAAGTGATGAAGGAAGCATGGGATATCAAGTTGATTTTCCCTTTGATCATCAGGAGGAGATGCAATGACAAAGAAGACTGCCAAGGATCCAACCATTAGATTGGATGGAAGAAGTGATAGAGGAGAAAGGAGGTTGATGTTGAGATCAACACATGAGACTTTCAATAAGAGGAGGCTAAACATAAGAGAACCTGTAGCAGTATAAGGGAAGAAACAAAAACAACAACAAAGCAGAGGAGCCGGTGGATATCTCCAGAGAGAAGTTTGGGATCCAGGAGGATTTCAACAGGGGAGGAGAGGAGATCATGAGAAGGATCTCATGATTTTCCCAGTAGTGGAGTATGATGCAGGAGCATCCTTTCCACCTTAGCAACGCCTCTGCATTCAATCACATCAAAGCGCATTCAAAAAGGGGAGAGGTGCAAACCCTCTCATTTTCCTCTTGAAATTAAAATTCAATGTAATTTAAAGCAATTAAATGTTGTGAGGCTTGAGAAGATCCGATTCATACCTTTGTACATGTTGTAGATAGATTGTCCCTTAATGGCTAGATGTAGGATGATATAGATACGATTCATACTAGATTTTAATTTATTGTAATATTCCTCAGTAGATAGGCGTTGTAAATGGTGATTACACACCACAAGCGTAGTTGGAAGGAAGGACTCAATGAGTCTCCTCTTGTATAGATATTTGTAACATATGCCCAGTAAAGGCTGCTAAAGTTTGATATAAAAATCATTGTAAGCCAAAGAGAGAAGAGTCGAGACTCTGTTGTAGTTTGTGCCTGCACATATTGTAAACATACATTCAAATTAATAAAAAGAAGATAAGTTTTTCCTGCATGAGATTCTATGTATATTTTCTTTTGTTTTATGAATGTCATTTGTGTGTTTATGTGTGCATATGTTGTAGATGCTTATGATAGGTTTCGTATGCAGGAGAAAGAAAAACTTCTCTATCTTTGTGAGTTGTTGAATCATTATGGGTTCTTTAGGCTAGTGCAAGGAGTGCCCGACAAAGTATTGGAATCTATGTAGCCATCACAACAAGTGTGTATTTGAATTCTTCTTTGAGTTCATAAGAGAACATGCCAGGAGGGAACACCAGAACATTTATAGACTCAGAGAGGAGCCTCAATGTTACTGAACAACTTGGAGGAAAAATTGTTCAAAGAAGGCACAAAAGATAGAGTTTTTGACTACTCTATAGAGCTCTATCAGGTGGGTGTTAGGCAGGTGCAAGTGTGCATGAAAGGATTCTATTTTGAGTCCAAAGAGAAGGGAGTCAAGGATAAGACACTACAGGGTTGTTAAACACTTTGTAGGCCCAACAAGGAGTGCTTTGAGCATGTGAAAAGAGTGCATGGAACCAACACATTCTGAAGTGTTGGGGGAAGTCGAGGAGAACTAGAGTTGTTGAACACTTTTGAGAAAGATCTCTACAAATGTAAATTGAGTGAACACAAGGAGTGCATTACTAAACCTGAAAGAGATCAGGATTATGAAGGAATTCATGTGCAAGGAGTGCACCAGGCCAACACTTCAACAAGTGTTGATAAATTGTGAAGATTTAGAAAAGTGCAAGGAGTGCATGAAGGTGTGAACTTACTCCAAGTTCAGAATCTCAGGATGAGTAGTGCGCGTTTGCACGCAGAGAGAAAGTGTGCGCTAGAGATGCGGTCAAATTACATGGGCAGGACCTCATAAGGGATAGAATAAGGTGTGCACCAACAAACTTATTCCAAGTCTCAAATCTGAGGAGGTGGAGCGCAATCGATACCCAAAGTAGACAGGCTTGCATGAGGATCAAAGATCTCAGCCTTTGACTATTACAAATTATTCTAATTCAGGAGAAACCCAAGGCTAAGGAGGAGCTATGAAAACATTCAGATAAGCTTTGAGGAGAGATATGGATCATTTATTTCTACGTCCAGACATCAGGAGGAGTGCACAAAGGAGGAACATATCCTAACCATCAGATTTGAGCGTGATGGACCAATAGTCATTGGATCCAGGTAAAGTGCACGAGACTTTACCCCTTTTAAGTGTAGAAGATTGAGGACTCGCCAAAGTCCCGAAGTGCCTAAGTGTATTGGGACCTTCCATCACCCAGAGAGACAAGCAATGAAAGATCTGGAAGTATGGAGCTGAGTCATATGGGAGGTTCGAGGTGAGCGGTGACCAAATTCACTGAAGCTCCGATGTCCGGAGCTAATCCTAGACGTTGGTGCTAGGAGGGACATGTGGAGTGATATTTGAGACTCCAGAGGAATTGCACTCTGATATTTTTCAGTTGAGGAGTGTTTAAAACTGTTGAAGCCCAAAGTAGAGGAGCAGATCCTGGCCATTGATCATCAAGATACATGTGGCATCAGATCATGGAGTTCGAAAGGAAGCACTTTGGGAGAAAGAGGGTGAAGAAAGCAGAAAAACTCCAGAAGTTGCAGGGATTCGGAGGAGATTTGATCTGTCTGTTGCAAAGGACATGTGTCAGCGGATCGTGGAATTTGGAGCAACAGTACTCCAGAAGATCCAAGATGTGGAGGTAGAAAGAACTCTCGAAGAGCTGGGAGTCAAAGCAGATCTGAGTCGTCCAAGCTGAACGGATAGGTGTCGTCAGATATCGCACTCTGGAGTAGAAGTATTCCGAAAGAATTGAAGAGTGGAGGCACAAAGAATCCCGACGGCCATAGTCGTGAATTCATCCCAATCGTCCATTGGAAAGGGACGCGTGGTATATGATCTGCCACTTCGGAGAAAAGTCACTCCAGAAGAAAGTTGAGTCGGTGGAGCTAGAAATCTCAAAGGGAGAAGTTTGAATTTCATTTGAGCCATTGGATCAGGAGGGATAGGTGTCAGAGAATCCCTCATTTCAGAGGTCGTACACTCTGGAGAAAATAAGAGTTTGTTGGAGCCAGAACTCTTGAAGGTTGAAGCGCCGAAGTTCATTTGATTCATCCGACAGTAGAGGAAAGGTGTCAGCAAATCCTTCGTTTTGGAGGATAACCACTATGGAGAAGATGGGGTCACGTGGATCTAGAAATTCTGAAGGCCGAAGCACCAGAGTCAATCGTGATCATTGAACAGATGAGGATGCATGTCAAAATATCCGACACTTCGGAAGGATTTCAATATGGAGGTTTTCGTGTGTGAAGACTTAGGAAATGTCGAAGCCCAGAGTCCCAAAGTGAATCAGAGCTGTCAATTCTCAGAGGACATGTGGCGTCAGATTGTGAAATTCCAATATTTTCCACTCTGGAGGTTTGTTGTGGAATAAGACTCTGGAACTCCCGAAGTGCGGAGTCCTGAAGTAAATTAGATTTGTTGATTCTTTGAGGACACATTGTGTAAGATCGCGTAGTCCGAGGACTTGGCACTCAGGATGACATGAGGAGAAGTGTTTCAGAATTCTCTGAAGCATCAGAGCCTGAAGTTATTGTGGTTCATTGATCTTTGCAAGGAGCAGGGACCATCGATCCCTATCACGGCAGTTGAACTTCACCAGTTCATATTTCGAAAGAATTGGCAAGTGGTGAAGTGATAACACCCAGAGCCTGAAGCTTCGAAGCGCTCTTTGATTAGGCACCTGGTCATAGTCGCGGTCACATGCAGTCACTGTCAGAGGAAAAGGGGATAATGAATGAGATCTAGAATTGGAGGCATAGTAATCCAGAGAAAGCACCTGAACGGTTTCGGTCAACACAAACCTACACTAGGTGAAATTATTATTCCCGAAATTCCTCAAGTATCATCAGATTGGTCCATAGCTTGGCATAGGGTCCCTTAGAGGATTCTATGGGTGTTTGAGAATCCTCGTTCGTTTTTTCAAGTGAGGGGAAGGAACAAGGCCTATGGATAAGGTTTTGTGGGTCTCGCAGAGGCCCGAAGATTCGATCCAACTCTAATATTTGAACTATCCTAGACCAGGAGATCGCGTGGCCCTAGGAGGAAGAGGGGGAGCTGCGTCAAACCTTGAATTATTTTTTTCATGTATATATTGCTTCGAATAAATTTCTTTTCCCTTACTCTATGAATGGATTTGATGTAATGGATATAGTTATCTTGTATATTTTCAATTCAAGTCATTATTCTGCTATGGAAGCCTATGGTTTTACAATCCTTGTATAGTTTTTTTTTCCACTTAGTTCGCTCTCAAGTGTTGAAGGCATGAATGTCAAATATGTTATTTTGAATAACTAAATTTAGAAAATCTGAGTGAGATAAAGGATTACAACTTCTATAAAAACAAAGAGGGGATATTGAAAATATTATAAGAATACCCTACGAGGTTGACTCTTGTCCTTAATAGAAAAAGAGTTCAACAACTCTTTCTATTAGACACATATTGGACTAACCATGATACACTTTGTCTTGTACTTGAATTGTGAAATACATATAAAACACATTACAAAATCACATATTTCCATATTCCTTTGACATATTTACAAAGTATTATTTTCTTTGTACTGAAACAAAGTATATTTCCATATCCTTGTTACATATATACAAATTCCTCTTTTCTTTTCACTAGATCGGAAAAATGTTTCATAGATGAAAGGTTCGCACGGTACATACTATATTGATCAAGAAAAAATAAATCAATTTTGCATTGAATCTTACTAAAATTTATTTGCATCTCTAGATACGTTTCTTAGTGTAGATTATATCAAAACAACCATAGACACTTTAAAAAAAAGAAAGAAAAAGAAAACAAAAACATGGAACAGGAAATAAAAAGGTACATCCTTCTAATTTTATTTTTACACTATTGATTTGCATGCCATTTATTATTTGTTAAAATTGTATATTGCATAATGTTCCTACATAATAGTTTTTTTTCCAAGGAAACCCTTGTAGAAATTTTTTTGACTACTTCCCCATGGTCCATGGATGGTAAATTGGGTAAACCATTGGCCTTGATTATGGGGCCTAACATGGTGGGGACATCGATTGAGGCCCAACAATATGTTCAATATATCTGTCTAAGTATTTTTCCTCGGGACCTTTTTCTTTATAACCACAACACTGATCCACTTGAGCTAAACCACTAAGATATTCCTACATAATAGATTATTTTAATGTATATTTCATTTTATGCATTGATAACATCAAAATAAATAGAATAATAGAAGAAGAGGAAGAAGTCATAAGTGACACGGGGGAAAAAACTTAGAAACAAGGTTCTGAATGGTATGTTCATAATGATTGTCAATCCCATATCTTCTTTTAAAAATGATATACATATATG
Source organism: Picea engelmannii (assembly GCA_009831015.1). Taxonomy (NCBI): domain Eukaryota; kingdom Viridiplantae; phylum Streptophyta; class Pinopsida; order Pinales; family Pinaceae; genus Picea; species Picea engelmannii. The sequence goes on from ML799597.1 coordinate 108,591, forward strand.
GACATATATATTGACAATGTGCATTCTTATTTAGACATTGTTTAGAGACACTATCTACTTGTTGTTTATGCACACCAAAGATGTTATCATGTTTTTTTGTCACGTTATGTTATATGTCTATTGTCTATGCCAATGTTTCTAGGTTTTATATGCCTATTGCACTATCTTTTTTCTACACTATTATATAATATGTTATATACCCTTATGCATTGCACAATAAATGTCCATATATTCATATCGTAAAAAAAATGTAAAAGTGAAGGATGTGAAAGAAATATAAAATATATTGTACATACTTTCTTTTGTTATGAATAATACAAGGAAAACACTTTGTAGCATAAGTTTTTGCAGAGGTTTCTAGTGTTATAAGATTTGGAAAAAATTTCAAAAAACACTCTGCTACAACCTCTGTTATTCCAAGCTAAGGTTTTAGCGAAGGTTTTAACATATGTTCCATATAACTAATTTTTTTGGGGTAGGTGGAGGTTGTAGCAGAGGTTTTTATTTTTATTTTTATGTGCTTGTATTGGTAAATCAATGCACCTGTGTGTTTTAAGTAACATACACCGGTGCGTTTTTTAATAAACACACACCTGTGTGTTTTTAAGTAACATGAACTAGTGCGCACACACAATCACAAAGCACTGGTGTTATTAAAATTATTACGCATCGGTATCATATTTTATGTTATATGAAACACCCATGCATTTATTGTTACTTTACACTCCGATACATGTTGTTTTCTATGAAACAATGGTGCTCAAATAAATATTATGCATTTATTCTCTTATAGTTACTCACATTAATGCCTATACTACCACCATTAAAGGATAGTGAAATTTCCAATAATTGAGGTGGAATGTCGCTGCCATTTTTTGTTACTAAACATCGATGCATATACTATATTTAAATCACTGGGTCATATATTATATGAAAGAACCATTGGACTAATTGTATGTTATGTATCGACTCATTATTTTCTGTTGAGAAGTGAAGTGTGCTAGGGTTAGGGTTTCTTCATCTCTGGTGCACTTGGTTGCCTCTGAAAGGGCTCAATGATACCCAATGAAGGAGGGTCGCGACACCCCTCCTACAGTCAAGAGACAATGCATGGAAACACTGGCGGGGGTTCCATGCATCCAACCTTTGAACCACCACCAGATCTGTGCTCGCATATCCTATTCAAGGGCACATTCAAGGATAAGATAATGGACATAGATTCAAGGAAATCTCCAACAAGTGCAGCGCGACCATTGATAACTGGGAAATGTATTCCTCAAGTGCTGCAAGCACCGAAGTATGTCATAAGCACACCTAGGATAGAAGGACAAAAGTAATACATGCGAGACTACTCCCTAGTTGGGAAATTTCTAGGGTTATGGCCCTTTGAGCGTGAGCTGGTAAAATGGATACAAAAATGGTGGAAGCCAAAAGGACACTATGATCTCTATCTTGGATCCAAAGGATTCTTCATAATAATATTGCATAATCTGGAGGACAGGAACCACATTTTTTATGGAGAGCCTTATTTCTTCAATTCAGTGGGATTTTTCTTGCGATTTTGGACAAAGAAGTTTATCCCTAAAACAAAGGAAATTTGTACATGCCCTAGTATGAATACGACTCTATTCCCTTCCATAGGAGTTATGGATAGAAGAGGTACTGGGAGGCATCGGAAATACCATTTGAGTATATGTTAAATCTTCAGAAGAAACAAAGCAACGAAGATACACCTCCTATGCATGTATCTGTGTCTACCTAAATATTTCGAAGCCACTACCAGGATCCATTTCTCTGGAATATCATGATGAGGACTGGATGCAAACCATTGAATATGAACACATATCATTTATATGCATAAAGTGCAACGAGCATGGGCACCTCTTCAGGGATTTCCCCCTCAACACAATAAGCAAGGATGAAAACCCAAAAACAAGCAGAAATAAGGATGGATTCATCTCAGTAGTAGGTAGACATAGACAAGAGGGAAGGAGAAAAGCATCCTGGACCGACAAGGACTCTCCCTCTAGCAACCAATTTGAGGCACTACAATAGCTCCCAGAGAACATGGACACCCCACAGGTCCCTCCCAATGAGAAAATGCAGCAAAACCAAGAAAAAGGGAAAGTTGTGGATACCCCAGGTATGGTCCAAATCACTTCTCTACCCAACTCCAATACCACAGCTATAAAACCCTCTAAAATAGAAGATGGTGATGCAGAAATGGATCTTGATGAGAAGGATCTAGCAGCAGTAGACTTGGAACATCTGGAACAAGCTTATCAACACCAAAAACTATACACCATCCCCCTCGACCAGCTGAGAAAATTACATAAAGTATTCCTCAACTCTACAACTGGCTCCACCGCCAGGTCTAGTTTAGGTCTAGGAATACAGGGAACTATACCGAAATAGCAACGCAAAACTCAAAAATATGAAAAGAAAAGGGGAAGGAAATCAACCCGAAAGCTCATCCAATATATTGGACACTTCATGGTCAAATCAGCTTAGATCCATCTTATATCTGAAAACTTTCCCCTTATCCCCTCCCCATCCTCATCATGAATATCATCTCTTGTAATATAATTGGACTCAATGGTCGTAGTCAGCAGAGGCTACTATGAGAGATTATCATAGTATAAAAACCAGACATAATGATTCTCCAAGAAACAAAATGTGCAATGGAGGAAATGGATAAATTTCTCTCTTGTTGTTGGAAGCAAGGGAAAGGCATCTATACTGATGCTACGGGCTCTGCAGGAGGCCTGAAAATTATTTGGAATCTGATCTTAGTAAACATCGACAATTTCTTCATAACTAGATGGTCCATATCTACGACCTATCGAATCATTGACTCCAACAAGCCTGACTACCTGACAAATGTTTACGGGCCAGCCACACCAAGGGACAAAAATTCCTTCATAAAGAACCTAGAGGGAATCGCTACCCTCACATCTGTAAGTATATGGATTCTTGGAGAGGACTTCAACATGATATGCAATATAGATGAGAAAAGAGGCAGAAATCACCGACTTGAGACAGAGTCAGGGAACTTCCAAAGCCTTATTGATAAGCTAAGCCTCATTGACATAGAAACACCAAATGGCCTCTTCACCTGGAGGAATCGAAGATTAGGAGCCCACCAGGTATCTTTTCGGTTGGATCGCTTCCTCCTCTCTGATTCTCTCATTATGGAAGCACAACACTAGAAGATCACATCCTTGATGTCCATGGATTGAATCATTGGCCCATCCAACTATGGCTAGACATTCCTGCCTCTCCAGGACACAAAACCTTCAGATTGGAGCGGTTTTGGCTCAACCACTTGGATTTTCAACAAAATTCCCACACCTGGTGGAGGGAGGCATCCATCTCACTGTTGGCATGTTTTACAGATAGTGTATGCTTGTCATTGATGGAAAGTACAGAAGAAAAGATGGCAGCAAACATGCAAAGAATTTTAGGCAGGTCATTGATGACAAGAACATTGTCTGCATCGATGGAAAAACAGGAACAACGTAAGCTAAGGAGGATTAGCGCAGAGTCGCACGCAGTGCGTAGGTGTGCACTAGGGACAAAGTTAACTCATTTCCAAAGCTCAAGAGAGATAGTGTACTTAGTATCTTGGGTGGATCAAAGGTCGAGGCCTTTGACACTTAGAAATTTTTCTAAGTAAGGAGGATGCAAAGCTCGGGCAGAGAAGCGACATTGATCGTTGGATCCCATTCAAAATTCTCGATGACCGTCAGATCTGCATCCAGACAGGAGGAGCGTAAATATGGAGGACATATCTTTGGCATTAGATCCGAGCACAGGGTCCGACCATCGTTGGATCGAGAAGAACCTACACATTCTTTAAAGTGCAAGATCGAAGCGGTGGTCCAACTCCATTTCAGAGTTTTGGCTATCGGGGTTTCAGATACCAGAAGTTGGAGTGTCGAAACACTTTGCAACAAGAATGTCGAAATCGCAATATGCAAAATCACGATATGATCTCAGCCATTGAATCAAGATCATATCTAGACCATCGAATCATAGGACATGTGGAAAAAGATCGTCATGTCGCTGACTAGAAAGTCAAAGGAACGTGGTTCCCTAACCTCTCGAATTCGCAATATGAGAAATCGTGAAACTATCTTAGCCGTTAGATCGAGGTTTATTCTGGATCGTTGATCCAGCTCCATCTCGGAGTCTCGCTTATCGCAACTTGGAGTGACAAGAACCTCCATCTAAGGAATAACGAGATGCGAGATTGCAAAAATATCAGGACCATTGGATCACCAAGAACATGGACCGTTGATCTGAGCTCCATCTCAGAGCTTCTCCTATCGCGACTGGGAGTGACGAGAACCTCCATCACAGGAATCACGAGATGTGAACTCACGATAAGATCTGGACCGTCAATACACCAAGATTCTGGACTGTTGATCTGACTCCATTTCAGAGTTTCATGAATCGCGACTTGGAGAGGCAAGAAACATAACCACAGGAGTTCCGAAATGCCGAAACACAAAATTGCAAAATACTTTAAGGCTTGTGGTCTCAACCGGTGGTCACACCATCGAAGAGATGAAGACAAGAGTACGTGCAGACAAGCTCTTTTTCGGCGTTTCGGGAATCGCGACTTGGAAAGTCGAGAAACTTCACAACGGAATTAACAAAAAGGAGAAATGAGAAATCATGAAAAGCACATTATGAACAAGCACTTGGTCATGTCCATGGTCATATAAAGGAAGGCGCTAGCACAAAAAATCTTTGTTTCGGAGTTTCGGAGATCACAACATAGAGACTCAAGATGTCTCATCACAGAATCTCCGAATTGCAAAAGTGCGAAACGAGTAAATAACGCAAGAACCGATCAGAGTTAATACAACAATGGAGGTGAACATGAGCACGATCGGAGGGCTAATGTTGATCCTCATAGTGTAACTGCTAGAAACCATTGATGGTTTCTACCAGAGGATGAGAAGAGATTTTTGTGTGATTTCTAGAGGAGCTGAAGAGTTACAAGGAATCTACCAGTGGAATGAAGATGATTCGTGGAGGAAATTGACAGCTGGATGAGGGTTGGAGCTCGTAACTGAAATAGAAAGGATGAGCTCGACTGTAACAGATAAGACGAAGAGTCTCAACTGCTAGAGAGAAAAAGGAATCTCGACATAACACCTAGTGATGATAGACATAGGGGTTGAACTGCCAGAGAAGCTAAAGAGTCGCGATGATGATCAGGTAGAGCACTTGATATGTGGAGGAGATTGGCGCGGTATGAGCATGCATAGGAATGGAGAATATTGCATGCACAAGGGGCACAGAATCTATAAATACACGGTACAGAGAAGAGATGAGGTAGGAGTTGTTGATGGAGGTGTCGTGAATGTTGTTGTTGAAGGTGATTCATGCATGAAGAAGGATCAGAGTGCAACAGCTGAATTGAACAAAAGAGGAATTGTGCAGTGAATGGACATGGCACACAGAGCATAAAAAGCAGAAGAATATACAACGCAAGTCATGTGTGCAGGAAGGCAGTGAGGTAGACAGAGCAACGAAATGCAGCAGAACAGTGATGAGTCTGGTAAGCCATTGTTGAACATTATATCACTGTAATGCGTTTCAGTAGCAAAGATTTATAAAATAGCATGGTAGGGAGGTTCTAGGGAGGAATTTTTTCCTCAGAGGTTCAAGTGGGTGCTTGAACACAGGGATTTGGTGCTTCCTTCTAGTTGGTGCTAGAGAAACCAGGGAGTTGGTGCTTCCTTCTAGTGGGTGCTAGAGAAAAATAGAGAGTTGGTACTCTCAGTAAGTTGCAGCTTGCAAAATAGAGGTTGTAGCCTCACAATGAGTTGGTGCTCATATGTATGATAATGTAAAGAATTTAAATAATACTTATCATATAAATAAGAAGAGGTTTTTACCCTGTATGGGTTTCCTTGGGAAATATTTGTCTCTTTGTTTCTCATATATGTGACTGATGCTAAATGTTCCATTGTTTATTTCCCTGCATTATTGTGATCATCATTGAGTGCCTTGTAAAGATTTTAAAAGAAGCATAATTGTTTAAGCACAATAACAACTGATTCACCCCCCCCCCTCTTAGTTGTCCAACAATTGGTATCAGATCCAACCCCTTTTATCTAAGGGTAGATCCTATAGATTAAACATGTCAAGCCATGAAGGAAATTCAAACAATAAGGCCCCTTTGTTCAATGGAACAAACTTTTCCTTCTAGAAAGTTAGAATGAGAACCTACATAATGTCGCTAGGTGCAGATGTCTGGGATGTGGTGGATACTAGTTATGTAAAGCCAGTCATGCTAACTAATAAGGATGACAAACTAGAATTTAGCTTCAATGCTAATGCTATGAATGCTATCTTGAGTGGGATTGCAGAAGAAAAATTCATAAAAGTTATGCACCTAGGAACTGCCAAAGAAATGTGGGACAAACTCATTAGCAGCTATGAGAGTAATGAGAAGGTAAAGGATGCAAAGATTCAAACCTACATAATACAGTTTGAACAGCTGAAGATGAAGGAAGATGAAACTGTTGGGAAACACTTTTTGAGAGTAGAAGAAATGGTAAATGCAATGAAGGCACTTGGTGAAACAATTGATGAACCTTCTTTAGTTCAGAAAATCTTGAGAACTCTCCCATATAGGTTCAATCCAAAGGTCTCTGCTATAGAAGACTGCAAGATAAAGTCTGTAAACTTAGGACAAGTGCTGGCCAAAGGCATAAGGAAAGAAAATAATGTATATGTGCTGAAAGAAAATAGAGAAGAATGTCATCTAAGCAAACATGATGAAAGTTGGTTATGGCATAGTAGACTTGGACATCTAAACTTTGAACACTTAATATCAAAGATCTTCTGAGAATATCAAATCCCCAAGATTCAATGTGTAAACCCTGTCAACTAGGGAAGAAAAACATGACACAGTTTAAGTCCAAGAGCTTTACTTCAACAGAGAAACCACTCCAACTAGTTCATATGGATTTATGTGGACCATCAAGACAGGAAGGCATAGGGAAAGAAAACTTCTTCATGTTGATTATCAATGATTACTCCAGACTTACTTGGGTTGCCTTTCTCAAAGAAAAAGTTGAAGCATTTGAGAAGTTTAAAATATTTAAGGCTTTAACAGAGACTCAAACAGGCAAGAGGTTAAAGGCAGTAAGATCAGATCGGGGAGGAGAGTTTATTTCAAGAGACTTCAAGGAATTCTGCGATGAACATGGGATCAAGAGAGAATACACAATCCCAAGAACTCCACAACAAAATGGAGTTGTTGAGAGAAAAAACAAAACAGTGCAAGAAATGGCCAGGTCAATGATGAATGAGAAGAACATTGGTCAAACCTACTGGGTAGAAGCAATACACACAGCAGTCCATGTGCTTAACAAAGCCCACCTCAGACCACAAAGTGACAAGACACCTTATGAATTATGGTTTGGAAG
>ML799597.1:116811-153148 GCA_009831015.1 Picea engelmannii
TTGCCTATGCTTGTCATAAAAGGTTTAAATTCTACCAAATGGATGTCAAGTCAGCCTTTCTAAATGGATATTTAAGTGAAGAAGTCTATATGGAACAACCAGAGGGTTTCAAACTATCTGATAACCCTGACTTAGTATGCAAGCTGACGAAATATTTATATGGTTTAAAACAAGCCCCTCGAGCCTGGTATCACAGACTGGATATGTATCTCAAAGACAAAGGGTTCAAGAGAGGAACAACTGACAACAATCTGTATATTAAAACAGAGGATAATGATTTGCTCATCGTATTGGTCTATGTAGATGACATCATCTTTGGATATAATAAGGATTCCTTGGTACAATGGTTTGCTTCTACCATGGAGTCTGAATTTGAAATGTCTATGATAGGAGAACTGTCATTTTTTCTTGGTCTGCAAATTACTCAGAGATCCGAAAGGATGTTCATTTCTCAAGAAAAATATCTAGGAGAAATGCTGAAAAGGTTTCAAATGGAAGATTCTAAACCTGTGGGTACACCTATGGTAATTGGATGTAAATTAAGTAAGGATGATGATTCACCTGATGTTGATAAAAGGTCACATCGATCAATGATAGGCAGCCTGCTATACATCACAACATCTCACCCAGACATAATGCATGTGGTAGGAATGGTAGGAAGATATCAGGCTGCACCTAAACAGAGTCATTTGCAAGCTGTCAAAAGGATATTCAGGTATTTGAAAGAAACAATGACTTATGGTCTGTGGTATTCCAGAAATCAAAATCTTCAGCTCACTGCTTATTCAGAGGCAGATTGGGCAAACTGTGTTGATGAGAGAAAAAGCACCAGTGTAGGAGCATTCTTCCTGGGTGACTCCTTAGTAGCCTGGCTTAGTAAAAAGAAAGGTTCCATTTCTTTATCAACCACAAAGGCAGAGTACATTGTTGTTGCTACCTGTTGCACTCAGGTATTATGGATGATTCAAGCATTTGCAGACTTGGAGGTAAAGTACACTGCACCGATCCCAATTCATTGTGATAACACTAGTGCCATCAGTGTGTCTAAATATCTTGTCTTCCACTCCAAGACCAAGCATATTCCCATAAAATATCATTTTCTGAGAGAGCAGGTCACCAATCAGATTGTTCAGGTCCATTACATTCCCACTACATAACAAATTGCAGACATATTTACTAAACCCCTAGCTAAGACACCAATTGAATATCTTAGACAGAAGTTGGGTGTCATCCTGTCTCACATCTAAGAGAATCCATCCTATTAGGGGGAGTCCTGTATTGGTTGCATATCTAATACCTCCTAAAATTAATGCAACAGCTCAGGGGGAGCGTGTTTTCTTTGACATTGATGTCAAAGGGGGAGAAAAGAACAAGGGTTCCTTTGTTGCCATCAATGCCAAAGGGGGAGATTGTTGGCTTGTTTTACAGATAGTGTATGCTTGTCATTGATGGCAAGTACAACAACAAAGATGGAAACAAACATGCAAAGGATTGTAGGCAGGTCATTGATGACAAGAACAGTGTGTTCATCGATGGAAAAACAAGAACAACGTAGGCTAAGGAGGATTAGCACAGAGTCACACGCAGTGCGTAGGTGTGCACTAGGGACGAGGTTAACTCATTTCCAAAGCTCAACAGAGATAGCGTACTCAGGATCTCAGGCAGATCAAAGGTCGAGTCCTTTGACACTTAGAAATTTTTCTAAGTAAGGAGGATGCGTAAGCTCGGGCAGAGAAGTGAAATTGATCGTTGGATCCCATTCAAAATTCTTGATGACCCTCAGATCTGCATCTAGACAGGAGGAGTGCAAAGATGGAGGACAGATCTCTGGCGTTAGATTCGAGCACAGGGTCCGACCATCGTTGGATCAGGAAGAACCTGCACATTCTTTAAAATGCAAGATCGAAGCGGTGGTCCAACTCCATTTCGGAGTTTTGGCTATCGGGGTTTCAGATACCGGAAGTTGGAGTGTCGAAACACTTTGCAACAAGAATGCCGAAATCGTGATATGCAAAATAACGATATGATTTTAGCCATTGAATCAAGATCAGATCTAGACCGTCGAATCATAGGACACGTGGCAAAATATCATCATGTTGCTAACTGGAAAGTCAAAGGAACGGGGTTCCCTAACCTCTCGAATTCGTGATATGTGAAATCGCAAAACTATCTTAGCCATCAAATCGAGGTTTGTTATGGATCGTTGATCCAGCTCTATCTCGGAGTCTCGCCTATCGCGACTTGGAGTGACAAGAACCTCCATCTAAGGAACAACGAGATGTGAGATTGTGAAAAGATCAGGACTGTCATATCACCAAGAACGTGGACCATTGATCTGAGCTCCATCTTGGAGCTTTGCCTATCGCGACTGGGAGTGACGAGAACCTCCATCACAGGAATCGCGAGATGAGAACTCATGATAAGATCTGGACCGTCAATACACCAAGATTTTGGACCGTTGATCTGACTCCATTTCGGAGTTTTGCGAATCGTGACTTGGAGAGGCAAGAAACATAACCACAGGAGTTCTGAAATGCTGAAACACGAAATTATGAAATACTTTAAGGCTTTTGGTCTCATCCGGTGGTCACACCATCAAAGAGATGAAGAGAAGAGTACGTGCAGATAAGCTCCTTTTCGGCGTTTTGGGGATCACGACTTGGAAAGTCGAGAAACTTCACAACAAAATTAACGAAAAGGCAAAATGTGAAATCATGAAAAGAACGTTATGAACAAGCGCTTGGTCATGGCCATGGTCATATAAAGGAATAATCTAGCTCAGAAAAGCTCTTTTTTGGAGTTTCGAAGATCACGACATGGAGACTCAAGATGTCTCATCACAGAATCTCCGAATTGCGAAAGTGGGAAACAGGTAAATAACGCAAGAACCCATCAGAGTTAATCCAACAATGGAGGTGAAAATGAGAATTATCAGAGGGATAATGTTGATCCTCACAATGTAACTGCTAGAAACCATTGATGGTTTCTACCAGAGGATGCAAAGAGATTTTTGTGTGATTTCCAGAGGACCTAAAGAGTTACAAGGAATATGCCAGTGGAATGAAGATGATTCATGGAGGAAATTGACAGCTGGATGAGGGTTAGAGCTTGTAACTGAAACAGAAAGGATGAGCTTGAATGTAACAGAGAAGATGAAGAGTCTCAACTGCCAGAGAGAAAAAGGAATCTTGGCATAACACCTAGTGATGACAGACACAGGGGTTGAACTGCTAGAGAAGTTGAAGAGTCACGATGATGATCAGGCAGATCACTTGAGATGTGGAGGAGATTGGCATGATATGAGCATGCAGAGGAATGGAAAATATTGCATGCATAAGGGGCACAGAAGCTATAAATACATGGTACAGAGAAGAGATGAGGTTGGAGTTGCTACTGGAGGTGTCGTGGATGTTGTTGTTGAAGGTGATTCATGCATGAAGAAGGATCAGAGTGCAGTAGCTGAATTGAACAGAAAAGGAACTGTGTAGTGAATGGACATGGCGCACAGAACATAAAAAGCAGAAGAACAGACAGCGAAAGGCATGTGTGCAGGAATACAGTGAGGCAGACAGAGCAACAAAATGCAGCAGAATAGTGATGAGTCTAGTAAGCCATTGTTGAACATTATATCACTGTAATGCGTTTCAGTAGCAAATATTTATAAAACAAGGTGGTAGGGAGGTGCTAGGAAGGATTGTTGTCCTCAGAGGTTCAAGTGGGTGCTTGAACACAGGGAGTTGGTGCTTCCTTCTAGTTGGTGCTAGAGAAATCAGGGAGTTGGTGCTTCCTTCTAGTGGGTGCTAGAGAAAAATAGAGAGTTGGTACTCTCAGCAAGTTGCAGCTTGCAAAACAGAGGTTGTAGCCTCACAATGAGTTGGTGTTCATATGTATGATAATGTAAATAATGTAAATAATACTTATCATATAAAGAAGAAGAGGTTTTTACCCTGTATGGGTTTCCTTGGGAAATATTTGTCTCTATGTTTCTCATATATGTGACTGATGTTGAATGTGCCATTGTTTATTTCCCTGCATTATTGTGATCATCATTGAGTGACTTGTAAATATTTTAAAAGAAGCATAATTGTTTAAGCACGGTAACAACTGATTCACCCCCCCTCTCAGTTGTCCAACACTCACATGGATCCAAGATGTATAGATTCCAACAGAAACTCAAAAAAATATAGCAGAATCTCAAATCTTGGAATAAACAAACCTTTGGTAATATCTTTGAAGCCCAACAACAACTAACGGAACAAATGAGCATCATAAAAATCCAAATATGAGATCAAGGCATCTATGAAGAGCTCAAGCCACAGGAAGAACCAATAATCCAACAACTGGAGGAGAGGAAAGCCCAAGAAGCAATTTTATGGAGGAAACATTCCTGCATCCAATGGCTAAAGGAGGGAGATATAAATACCAAGTTCTTCCATAGTTCTAGCCTTCAACGAAGACATGCCAATCACATTGCGCAACTGATCACAGAAGATGGGAAAACCCTCCATTCTCATGAGGACATGGAAGCAGAGCTGGTCACCTACTACCAAGATCTCTTGACGAAACCCCCATGGGAAATATCTCAAGACATCGCCCAAATCACGTAGAACATACCATCCAAATTCACGGTGGAACAAAATGATGCTTTTCCAAGGCCTATCACGCTCGAAGAAGTGGATCAAGCACTCCATGACACTCCTATAGGTAAATCTCCTGGTCTCGATGGTTTCACTTCAAACTTCTTTCATCACTGCTGGAAACTAGTAAGAGAGGAGGTCTAGGAAATTATTGAAGACTCCAAAGCCTTCGGTCAAGTCCTCCTGGCCCTTAATGCTACTTTACTCTCCTTTATTCCCAAGGAAGAGCTAGCCAATCACCCGAAACAGTTCCGACCTATAGCTCTCTACAATTCCATCTACAAACTCTTAACAAAGATGATAGCTCGATGCCCTAAACCTATCCTTCCCTTCATTATCTTGCTAGAACAATCTGGTTACATGGAAGGAAGGAAAATACTGGACAATGTTATCCTAGCACATGAAGTTATCAATTTTTTTCAAAAGACTCACACTCCAGGTATGTTATTAAAACTATATCTCTCCAAAGATTCAGAAAAGTTAAGTTGGGATTATATGCACTTTGTTCTCTTAGCCTTTGGTTTTGACTCTTCCTGGGTAAACTGGATCCTAAATCTCACCTCATCTTCTTTATTTTCTATCCTCATCAACGGAGTCCCCTCTCTCCCTTTCTCACCCACCTGGGGGATCATGCAAGGGGGTCCTTTGTCCCCGTTCCTCTTCATTATCATGCCAGAAGGGCTTAGCCAGTCCATTCAAGCTTCGATATCAAATCATGCTCTAGTAGGATTACCTTTGCATGGCATAGATCCTCTGATATCTCATAGTCAATTTGTCAATGACACTCTAATGATGGGTTCCCCCACAGTCCAACAGGCCCAAAAAATCCTCTCCATTGTTCAAAACTTTTGTGAGGCCTCTGGGATGGATATTAACAAGGAAAAATCCCACATCTTCTTCTTCAACACCTCGATGCCAATACAACTCCACATTGTAAAGATCTTGGGTTTCACTCGAAGCTCCCTTCTGTCCAAATATCTAGGTATTCCCCTCCTCGACAAAGCCCTCAGAAACATCTCCTCAGAAAGCCTCCTCACTGCCTTTTCAAAAATGCTTTCCTCCTGGACCTACCGTTCTCTTAATATTCCCAGTCATCTCATCCTCCTCAATTTCGTGTTGTAGGCCTTGCCCATCTACACCTTCTTGGCCCTTGCATCTCCCAGCTTCATTCTCAATGCTATCAGAACCCTACAAAGAAAATTTCTTTGGCAAGGGATCAAAACAGGGAAAAAATTGGCGTTGATCAGTTGGGAAAATCTTTGTAGACCTAAGGCTCAAGGGGGTTTAGGAATAAAATATCCTTCAACTATGAACAAATTCTTAAGCGCTAAGATTTGGTGGATATGGTTGAAGATACCTCAAGAACTATGGGCCAAGATTTTGAGAAGAAAGTACACACACAAAACAATTGAATGAAACTTAATTATATGGAATGGAAACACCCCAAGCTCTTTGATTTGGTTGAAATCCATGAATAATCGAATCTTAGTGGTCAATCACGCCTTCTGGGAAATTTTCAATGGCCAAACATCTCTCTTCTAGAACGACTCATGGCAACAATTACCTATTTTGGCTCAGGATGCTCGGGTTGACACCTTTCTCACCCTGAGCACCCAAGAGGGAATGACACCTTTGGCAGGAAATCTCCATGGATGCCACTTGGAGATGCTAGAAATCCACAAGAGAGGACCTGCATAGAGAAGCGCACGTGGACTTACAACCATGTCACAACCTGACCAGCATCAGTAAAATTCCTAATCTTCAAGGAGAGGACATCTTTCGATGGGGACATTCTTCATGGGGTGCTTTCAATATTCAAGAATCTTACACCATCAAGGAAAATTTTAATCACCTTCCCCCAGGAAAAGTATGGATGAAAATTTGGTCACTCAAGCATTGGCCCAAAATCACTACCTTCCTCTGGTTGGTGGCTCATGGTAGAATTCTCACTTGGGAAAATCTCATGAAAAGGGGGTCCACAGGGCCTTCCATATACCCGCTCTACATGAAGGATGCAGAAGCGCTAAATCATATGCTTAACATCTACACCTTCAGCTCCCAAGTTTTGGATCAATGCGCATATGCCATGCACACTTTAGACTGTAAGAGGGATATTATAAGCACAACCATTGAAGAATGGCGAGATGTTTCTTTCCAATCGCCCATTTTAAACCGCATATGGAAATTACTCCCTATATTCATCCTCTTGCAACTCTAGAAAGAAAGAAATAGAAGAATCTTCTATAACATTCAGAAATACTGGCAACACTATTGGACCTGAAGTTGCACCAACATCACAGAAACAATCAGGTTGCAACATTGGACTGAAGTAGAGTTGATCTGTCCAATTCGAGAACAAAACATCATGGATAACTAGAATCTCAACTTAAAGACAAATTCACCCTCCACTCCTCAGAATATACCTCTTAAGGACAACCCCTCTTACTGGTCCTCTACTCTTGAAGGCTTTATCAAGATGAATTTCAACGGATCCTCCAAAGGAAATCCGTGTGCAGTAGGCTTCGGAGTGGTCTTTTGAAACCATCAAGGGAACATATTTCTAATCTCTGCAAGTAACATGGGTCATACAAATAACAACATGAAAGAGTTGTGGGGTCTTACAAGAGGTCTGTAAATATCTCTAGAACATGGATTTCACAAATTGATAGTGGAAGGTGATTCGCAAGTGGTTCTCAACCTCTTTGGGAAAATTATGAATGAAGTGGATCCAGATAAAATATCGCCTTGTTGGCAACTTTCTTATGCACTCAAAATAGTGGCGACACTAATACGACCCCATCAATCTCTCATCCCCTCGCATGTGAGATGGAAACCGAATCAGATTGCAAATGACCTAGCCAATATTGGAACTGCCCTGGCGGGACCGACCCTTCTCTACCAAGCTTCCACCCACTAGAAGCATCCCATCCTACAAAGATGCAAGGAAAAGGCTCTATCCATCGACAACCCCATGTATGGAGAGGAATGGAGATGCCCAACGCGGCATCATCCACGTGACAAGCGTGTGTCCCTCCATACCTCCCACACCATGAATTTAATGCAGCTTCACTACTACCAAAGCGCCATTAATACTAGTGCACTCTGCTCTGGCCTCCCGTTCATTCGATGGCTTCATCTGATGGAACCACCATTAATTTTCTCATGTGTGTCCTCTCCTCTTAGTGGTCTTTGCATCATGTATTACACCAGCCTCACCTTCATCTTCATTCGTCTCTGGCCGAGTATTCCTGTCATTTTTAGCCTCCTGTGGTGTTCCTTGGCCTTCTTCGCCTTCTCCTTGAGCATGTCTGCCTTTTCTCCACTTCAACCATGCTGAGACTACGAGGGAAGTCCAAACACGGATCGGCTTGGAAATAAAACCGACTGTAATTGACAATTCGACCCCCGTCTACCCCTACACCTTCACACAGTTCATCACCCTCCTCGTCCGCCTCTTCGGAACAGTCTACCCACAGTATTATCGATCTTTTTCCCCTCTCTTCACCTTATGCTTGCAAAATTAAATGGTTTGACCTCCTGGGAAATTCATTGGGCTTCAACCTAGGTACAATACCAAACCTAGCCTCCTCTTCGCAACCATCCCCAGTCAATCCTCCAAACTCTCCTGAGAATTCTACACATGAACCCTTGCCAGTGAAATCTCCACCGACCCAATCTCCGGGTGAAGGTTTCTTTGGCGGCCATGGGGAAAATCAGGAGCATCCCCACTCTTTCTCAGACTGCGCCACCTGCGTAAAGTTACAAGATGACCTTGCAATTATGCAAGGCCTGGTATTTGAAGTGCGGAAGGAAGTGGATGATCTATGTTTTCGTTTTGAAGTCTTGGATGGGAAGGGGACACAAATCCTACAAATGCTTTCATATTTTCATGGATCGTGCCACCCCTCAGTAGTGGGACCAAATGCATCAGGGGGAAAACAATCGATACTGGTCCTAGCTGCGCACAAGACTCTAGTGGAGGCAACAACACCAAACTTGCCCCTGAATCTCAAGACCACTTCCCTAGATGTGATGCCACTTTACAAGCCCACAACTTGAGAAACACATGTGTCCATTTGCTTGTCACGCTGGTTTTTTTTACTACATTTTCCCACTTGGCATTTTTAGTTATAATTTGTCATGTATGTCTTACGTCAGTTTCATAAGGTATAGCACTCTGAGTGAATCGGTTTCCCTCCTGGGGCGATTCTTCTCCAGATGTTTAGACATTGTCTTATGACTAGATTTTTGATACAATGTTTCTAGATCTGGGAGACTATCTAAATTGGTTTCCCCATGGGGAAATTCAGTAATTACAGTCCAGGATAAATTGTCGATGCTGTAATTTTTGTTTCTGAAAGGATTTTTATAGAAACTTACTTACAAAAAAAAAAAAAATGTACGTTATGTATCTTAAAGTAATAAATATAATCAATAGTAGATTATGTCTCTTAAAGTAATGATGTTTTTTCACAATTGTTAGCATTGATGCTTTTATTTGATTAATAGGCATTGATGCATATTGAATAAAAATGCATTGTTGTGTATTTTATGGCACGCGTCATTTAGTGAGTTCAAACTAATATAGTGCACACACACACAGATTATAAATTGTTTCATTTACAAATATTCTTATTAATCATCTCAACATCAAATATTTTTTATAATAATATTGTTTATATATATATTTTTATTGTGTTTTGATATAATAATTTCATTAATGCATTATCCAATGAATTACACCTTTGTTATTTGTAACAATGTAAATCATTCATATAGTAATTAATCAACAACACAACATTTTACAACATTCGACAATGCAATAAAATAAGAAATCATTTTATTATATATGAATAAGAAACCCATCGTCATACAAAATGGGATAGCGTAAAGGTCCACAATAATCAAAATGAAACCAATATGTAATTGTTACACTTATGGTAACATGTCCTCATGCAATTGGGACACTATGTCGAGTACATTAAACAAAATCCATGATTTTCGTAGACAAATATTCGAAAACATACAACTTGTTGTAACATTCAATTATATTGATTGTTGTTTATCACTTGAACTACTGTCATCACTCGAGATACATGCATGCCTCATTTCTTCATCACTTGTAGGTGATATTTTACTTTGTTTATTTAAACTAATGTTTTCTTCATCGACTTGTTTTTTATGTTCCTCGTGTTCATGTTCCATCTACAAACGTAGAAATAATGTGTAATAAGTAAATTTACATTTATATATATAGTAGAATATATATGATTGTATAAATAAAAAATCATACCATATCAATGAGTGATTCATAAAAAATACACATGCTTTCGAAGTGATCCCATATGTCGTGTTTCATAATCTCTTATGTTGGTTTCTTTTCATATGTTGTTTCATGAATGTTTAATACACCATGACAAAGCATACTCAATATAATTAATATAAAAGTTTCTTATTTTCCCATTGATTATAAAACAAGGGAAGTTAAGAAACATAACTACTTATAAATTGTTCAATTAAATCTTGATGCTTCACCATATACTCACAACCCTCACTTAATTCAATGTTGATCAATTCATTGATTAGATATTCTTTGTATGTTATTACCTATTATAATACATCCATGTATGAGTGTAAATTAATTATTTAAATATAAATATCACAACAAATATGAAATTTTAAGTAAGGGAGAAAACATAAGTACTCACAAACATTGAAATCAACCCTTTTCATCCTTGTCATTTTATCTTATTTGTTGAATGGATTCCATTTTTTATTCTTTTCTACAACAAAGAAATTGAAAATTACTATTTCATACGATAATTAAATTCAATGTACATAAAATAATTAGTGAATGATAACATACCTCTAATGTACGTTGTTGTTGGAATACCTCCTCCTATGATGCAATTATGTTCATTTCTTTTACCATCTCCTTGTAAACATTTTTGGACATCCCTATAGACATGTATTGTCTTTCCTCTCGTTTGTCACTTGGAATTTTCATAATCTTCCTAAAAACGAAAAAAAGCATAATAATTTTTTTAAATGGGCATGAAAATAAATATAGAAATTTTTTTTTTGCTAATTTTTGGAACATATTATAGAAAAACATGCTTATTAATAATACCTTTTAAAATATTCTTTTTTGTTACTGTAAGTTTTTTCTATTGCAAGTATCATGGGTCTAACACTTCCTATAGTTTATGTATAACTTTATTCTTGGAGTCATTGGATTTATTTTTTTATTGTAAGTGGAAAATACGTCTATATGTTATTTCCACTATATTGTAAAAAAAAAATCCCCTCTCATTAACTTCAAGCACCACTCCAATTGAAATCATGAACATGATGTCATCATCATTTACATCCTTCATATTTTTTGTCCTATTAGGATGACATTATGTTCGCTCGGTCCCTGCATAAACATTAAAAAAATGTTAAATCAAGTGTTTAAAGTGTGTTAGCAATTAATGTTAAGAAACTCATTTTTAGTAAAATGTCAAAGAAAAACTTCATGTTTATTACCTTTTGATCCACCTAATTCCTCTCTTTGCAACATTTCCATAAATATTTTACACTCTTTTTCACTTAGATTGAAAATAATCTTATCGATTTTCTTCAAGTTTTTTCTTTGCATAACATGCATTGACCAATACACTTCATTAATTTAAACCTACAGATAATTGAAATATATAATTAAATTTTTAATAAAACTTAAACAATTTTCCTCGTTCTCTTGTTGGGATGAGCTACCATCGTTCTTGTTGCAATAAGTTTTTTTCCTTGAACTTCTTTCAACAATATTCTATAAAACAAAACAATAATTGTTAGATATAGAAATTCTTAAAAAGTTTTACAAAATAATATGTCGGTGAGTATAATGAAATAGTATGATCCAGTAAGCTCAACATATTTATACACACCGATGTTCATTAGTTAATATTGCACACTTCCTAATTCATACACATATGATACTTAAAACATTAGTATTTATATTTTAAACTAATCACTGTAGTTGACAATAATATGCACACTAGTGCAACATTACAGTATTGTGCACACCACGTGCTGCAAAAAAAAAATTCTAAAACAAAATGACAGTGATAGGGTTTGGGATCCAATGCAATTAGTTGTACCATTGCAATGGATACTAAACACCCCACATACAAGTAAAAAAACCTATAAAAATCTATAACTTAAAAAAAAAAATTCCCTTGTGAAATATAGAAAGGGAAACCAAGAAAAATAACAAGAAATCTAGGGATTCCAGTGTTGAATCAAAGAGGGAAAGATTTAAAATGTCAATATAATGAAATCACATACCTAAAATTTATCCTTTGTAGATTTGTGTGTGGCCTATCAAAATCATCAACTGCTTCTTGTGTTGAATGGACCCATCTGGGAAGTGGTAGTGCTAATGTAGGTTCATGTTCAATGGACTCATCTAGTGGAAGGTGAGTAGGAAGAGGTGGATTTTCATACTCACTGTCATCATCTAAATAATAAGAAACCATAACAGGAACAAAATATGGCACAAATTCCAAAGATGGCTCGCAGGATAAAGATGGAACAAACACTGAATTAGGCTCGCATGCCAAGACATTTTCACTAAATTTAACATCTCTTCTAATAATAATTTCATTGGAATGAGGTTGAATAAGTATGAAACCTTTGAAATCTTTAGAATATCAAACAAAAATGCACTTCTCACTTTTAGGTTGAAATGATTTACTTTTCTCATCAAGAATGTGAGCCCATGTTGCAGTACTAGATACACAGAAGTGGATTACATCTAACTTAATTTTGTTTCATGTTTCTTTCGATGTTATATTTTTTAGAGCCTTTGTGGGATTTCAATTTACAATATAATTTTCCTAGTTGATGGATTCTTCCCAATAATGAAGACTTAATCCTTTAGATTGGATCATACAATTAGTAATTTCCTTTAATGTGCGATCTTTTCTTTCAACACCATTTTGTTGTGGTGTATAAGGAATAATATTTTTCATTTGAATTACCTGTGCATTGTGGTAACTTGTAAATTTTTATTCACATATTCACCTCCATTATCTATTCTTAACCTTTAAATTTGATGCCCAGATAGTTTTTCTACAAGGGCCTTGTAGGAAAAAAAATTGTCAAAAACTTTTCTCTTAAGTTTTAAGAAGTAAACCCAAGTGCGTCTAGAGAAGTCATCAATGAAAGTTAATAAATACTTGCACCTAGATAAATAAGGAGAATAAAGTGGACCACACAAATAACTATAAACAATATGCAAAGGGGTCGAGCCATTCCAAGAGGCATGTTTTTCAAAAATGTCCCGATGATGTTTGATGAGAACACAACTGGAAGAAACACCATCTATGCAAGAAACAAGAGGAAGACTAGTTACTGTGTGTTGATTACATAGTTGTTGGAATGAGTGATAGTTTAGATGACCAAAATGATGATGGAAACGATGATGACCCAAAATTTTCAAACTTGTACAACCTGATAATATCATCAACAATTCCAATTGCAAGGACATGCTTAGAATATTTTAAATCCTTGATTATGAATTGGTGCTATGAAAACTCTATTGTTTTACCTTCACCTGATTGAGAGATCTGATATACTGAAATAAGGTGGCAGGAAAGACTTGGAATGCATAATACATCATTGAAATGACCATTATCTACATCAACTATTCACCCTACAACACTAAGAGATATAACATCATCAAAAAACATATTAATTGTGTTACATTCATTAAGAGAAGAAAATAAAGCTTCATCCTTAGCCATATGATAAGATTCTCTAGAATCAATAAGCCACTCATCATACGAAGAATTAGGAGTTGCATTGAAGGAGAAAATAGAAGAAGAAAGTGCATGTCAATGAGAAGAAGAAGAATCAATATTGATATTATGATTCTTCATTACTTATTTTAAGTCTTCCATATTTTTTAAAACATTTAGAATCCACACGAACATATTTCCCACAAAAGTTACAATGTCTTTCAATCTTCTTACTTTTGTATTTTCCTCCTTTGTCACCATTAGGAGTAGAAGCTGGCGGAGAGGGTTTGGGACCATTGTTTTTCTTATTGTTTTGGAGAGTATGTTGCTTCTTGGATGTCTTGGATTTATATTTTTGTTGGGATGTTAAGTCTTTATTGGATGAACCTATAATACTAATCAATCCAAGTTGTGCAATCTTATCTTTATCTCAAATAAGAGCATCACAAAAAGACTCAAGAGAGGGATCTTTCTAAGAACACCCTAGAGATTCTCTAGTGGCATTAAAGGTAGATACAAATACATAATATGCACTACCAATATGATCATGAATAACATATATGAATCGATCTTCCTTAATATCTATTTTGTAGTCTATACATAAAAGTATAAGTTTTTTGAACTTAGATAAATAATCTTCAATGCAAGGAAAATCCTTGGGACTTAAATTCATTAACTAATTTTTTAATTGGTGGGCGTGAATGATATTTGTTTTACTGAATAGAGATTGAATATTTTTCCAAGATTCATTGGGGTTATTAATTCCTTGAAGGTGAAATATTAAATCAGGGGAGGTGGAAATTTCGATTAGTCCATGTGCTCCATCATTCCTATTATACCAATTTACTTTTTTTTCATCAACAATGGGTTCTTTCTCTTTTCCCAAGGTAATCTGCTACAATCATTTACTTTTTAGTACATCCTCCATATGGGATTTCCGTGAGAAGTAGTTGGTACTGGTAAGAAAAATATCATTGGGAGAAGACATATTAAAATATGCATAGAATATGAATTTAAAGACTGAAAATGATGCTATGGATGGAAAAATCTAAAAAAAATAGGCAATTTAAAAAAAACGGTACTGAAAACAAACTTTGGATGTGAAAGTTATGCCCTTTTGAAAAAAGGTGTAACGTCCTTAGGAACCCCAGGCTGGGCCATGTCACACAACCTCAACTTTTGTAGCTTTAAGTCAACCAAAATGTAACATCCTCAACATACTACTGAGCAATGTTACTATGAAGTTTCACTATGTAGATTCTACTCTAACACGAGTCTCCATAGTATCACATGAAGTAGTGCGCTTAGCCTAAGCGTGATTCATTCCATGCAACTTATAACATCGAAAGAAACATTCACTTTTAAATACAACCTTAAGAAACAAAAGTAAATCAAATAATTGTGTGCACCAGCATATTGATCACATAGTATAACTGCATGCACATTGATCTAGGTGTCATGCACCACTTCTTATTTCATTGTGTGATGGGTACATTTCCTTAAACGTACACACGAATTCCATCCTCTTGATGCACACATGCTACAACCCTATGAACTAGGCCACTCAATCCTCTTCCGTGATGACTCATAACCAAAATCAAAAGGTTAACATAATTGAAAAGACTAACCACATTTGTCATGTCCATGCACAACTACTAATACATGATGTAAACACCATGCTTACATCTGCAAGAAGAATTAAACATAATAACAAAAAATGCTTATATGCAACAACATATAATAATTAACCCATATAAAAATGCATGCATTAAACAAGCCAAACACATAAGGAACACTTATATTTTATAAAGTCACCGACTGCGACCTTCACTATGATGTTCCTCCCAGGATTATACATTGTTCCTCATAATATTTCAACAATGGTTCACCCCCAAGATGGGGCTCAAAATCCACCAGGTAAAAGGAATTCTAGTGACACACCAAGATCCAACTCTCAACATACTTTCTCAGTCCTAGGTGCGCGTTGTTGTAACTATCCCACAATCCCTCATTCCCCCCACACCTATCACACCCAAGGAAGTGTTCCCCTTCTATGATCAATAGTCATTTGACTTCTCCACTTCCCTTCCCAGGGTTACCAATAATAGGTCGGAGTGGAAGTATTCAGGCCCTGTGACTAATGATCAGAGCACCGGGGAACAACTCCCAGCAAAATCTCACTTGGAGAGTATGCTCACAGTTCTGGAAACCACTCCACAACAACCAATCTCTCACTCAGAGAGACTTCTCACAGTCTTCCAACCTAAATCCTTGACATTATAATTTTGGTTACAACCCCACAACTCCCTACAAGATTCACTTGGAAGATAAGGTAATAATTGTATCTCCCATATAGTCTGACCCCCTCTTGCTCATGAGATCCTACTACATGATATATTTTCCCAAGAATTATTCATTCCCCCCAAGAAATAATGCAATAATGCAATAATAATCCACCAAAATACACTAAGGCCAACAATATATATTGCATGCCTTCCACTTGACACTTTTTACCTTTAGAAGTAGGTTTAAGCCACTTGGTAACTCGTTCCCTACCCTCGAGAACTTTAGGATAAAAACATATCTACATTACACTTTTACGAAAACATTATTAACATATTCCCCACCTTTCCCTTTTTCTTGTGGAGTTGTCCCCCCATATGTTTTCATCTTAGTCAATATGCGCACAACGATGCAATATTATATTAATAACCATGATTATAATTGCATGGATAGGCGTGTTGGCCTATCTATGTCCCATCTCACCAGCCTCATACTCATGCAGGATTTTCGGCCTCAATATATATCTAGTCATATATATATATATATATATATATATATATATTTAACTTATCTCTGTGCACATCCATTCATTACCATGCAATTACCCAAGTGCACACAACACGGTGCAATGTGCACACTTGCCCAGGTGTATGCAACACACGAATGTGTGCACCTTGTCTTTCGAACAATTCCTCGTGCACTTACTCAAATGTGTGCAACACCAAAACAAGGTGCCAACGAATCACCAGGATATATACATTACGTAAACCATTAGTACCAACGTCTCACTAGCCTATATGTACAGTTACAAAGGGTTCCAGATAAGGGACATTAAAATCCCCTCCTCCTTATTTATGAACTTTCCTCAGTGCATATTATAGACATATACAAATCTTCAACCATTTTCAAAAATATGAGGATACTCTGCTTGCATAGCATCCTCGCACTCCCAGGTTGCATCTTCAGGACCATAGTAGGTTCATTAGACATTTACTAGCTCCATTGCTCGATTCTGGAGCTACTTGATTTTCCAATCCAATATGAAAACTGGTCTCACTTGAAATATGTCTTCTGTCTCCACTTGAATCACATTCCAATCAATAATATGATTAGCATCAAGTACATACTTCTTAAGCAATGACACATGAAAAACATTTTGAATATGCAAGGACGTAGGAAAAGAAAGCATATAAGTGATAGGACAAATACTTTCAAGGATTTTTAATGGCCCACAATAGTACATTTCTAACTTAGAACACTTTCCCAACTTCAAGGAACTGTGCCTCGTCTTTACTTTCATAAACATGTGATCACCCACTTTAAACTCTTTATGGGTCATGCATTTGTCTGCACAACTTTTCTTCCTATCTTGGGAAGCCTTTAGATTATTCCTTATCTTTACCATCTTCTTCTCCATTTCCTAGATAAAATATGGCGCAACTACTATGTGATCTACTGGATTGTACCAATTCACTATCATGTTTCACTTTCTACCATAAAGTGCTTCAAATGGCCTCATCTTTAAATATTCCAGATACCCATTTTTGTAATAAAACTCTACCAAATGAAGCAATCTTCCCATTTTGATGGCTTATCCATCACATACATCCTCAACATGTCTCCAATCACCTGATATACCCTCTCAGTTTGACCATCTGAATTAGGGTGATATGTTGTGCTAAAATTCATATTTGTTCCAAATCCTTTGAATAACCCTTTCCACAAGTTCTAGGTGAACTTGGAATCTCTGTCAGACACAATTGTATTAGGTACACAATGAAACTTAGCAACTTCGTGCCTATATATCTCAACAATTTTGGTTTCCTTGTGCAATGACTTCACTGGAATAAAATGGGAAACTTTAGTAAGCTTGTCCACCACCACCATAATAGAATCATGTTGCTTAGTAGTCCTAGGAAATTTAGCTATGAATTCCATGGCCACAACTTCCCACTTCCACTTAGGAATGGGAAAATGTTGCAACAAACTAGCTGGATGTCTATGCTTAGCCTTGACCTTCTGACATTTGAGACATATTGCAATAAAATACACAACTTCCTTTTTCATACCTAGCCAAAAGTATTTCTTCTTGACTGTGATAATGATATTCTAATAACCTAGATGTCCAACATAAGAAACCTTATGAATCTCCAAAAATATTAGGCTCCTCAATTATTTATCATTAGACACATAGACTCTGTGTTTATACATGAGGATCCCACCCTCTCTCAACTCATATCTTTCAAAATTATGTTGCGACATACCTTGTTGTAAAGTCACACTTATATCCTTATATCGCAGATTTGATTTGGAAACCTCCAAAATTTTGTTGCACAAATTTCTTTGGTACATTCTAATGGTTGTAGCATGCATCTCATGCATCCTCCTGCTGAGGGAATCAACCACTTTGTTTTCTTTCCTCTGATATGATTTATATCAAGGTCATATTCACTAAGGAACTCTAACCACCTGCATTGTCTTGAATTTAAATTTGGTTGTTCAAACATATATGTCAGACCATAGTGGTTTGTTCTTATATCAAATATTTTATCTATGAGATAATTCCTTCACATATTCAAATCATGCACAATGGCTACTAATTCCAAGTCATGTGTATCATAGAGCCTTTAATTCTCTTTCAACTTCCTTGATTCATAGCATACCACAAGTCCATTCTAACTTAGAACTCCATCGAGTCCTTCCTTGCATGCATCCATGCACACAACAAAGTCTGTGTCAAGATCAACAATTCTCAAAATTTGTGCACTTGTCAAGAAACTCTTCAAGTGTTGAAAACTCCTTGCGCAATCCAGGATCCACTCAAATCGCACACCTTGCTTATGAATGGATGTAATTGGATGTGAAATCTGTGAGAATCCTTCAATAAACCTTCTGTAGTAACCTACTAGTCCCATAAAGGATCTCACTTCTGTGAAATTTCTTGATGTCATCCATTCTTTAATATCTTTTATATTCAGTGGGTCCACAACTATTCCTTCCTTTGAAAGGAAATAACCGAAATAATAATTATTCCTCTAATAAAATCAACACTTGATCAGCTTTGCATAAAACTGATTCTCCCTCGAGAGCTACAGTATCATCCTCAAGTGTTTCTCATGCTCTTCCTCATACTTTGAGTAAATAATAATGTCATCCAAAAATACGATGGTGAACTTATCCAAGTAATCTCTAAAAACTCCATTCATTAAACACATGAAGGTAGTTGGTGCATTCAAAAACCCAAAAGGCACCACTGTGAAATCACAATGACCATACCTTGTTTTGAAGGCAGTCTTGCTAATGTCTTGTTTCTTAATTATCACTTGGTGATATCCATATTTGAGGTCTATCTTGGAAAATATCCTTGCGCCTCTCAGTTGATCAAACAGATCATCTATCCTTGGAAAAGGATACCTTTTATTCATTGTTACCTTGTTCAACTATATGAAATTGATACAAAGTCTCAGTGTACCACCCTTCTTTACGAAAATAAATGGTGCACCCCAAGGTGACACACTTGGGCATATATACCCCTTATTTAGAAGCTCTTCAAGTTGCATCTGCAACTCCTTCAACTCTAGCGTACTCATCCTATAAGGAGTCTTGGATATAGGTGCTTCTTTCGACATCAGATTTATAAAGAAGTCAATATCTCTTTTCGGAGGCAATTCTGGTATCTCTTTAAATATATCCTCAAACTCTTTTAGGACTACAAAGTCTTGCACACTTGGAAATTTATCCTTAGATACCTCTTCCATGTGCATTGTGAATACCTGACACCCTTTTCTAAAACTTTTCTTCAAATGCAACGCTGAAACTTCTCTGACAGTCACAACTCTTGGAATTCCTTGAACTGATCTCAAATTTCCTTCCTCATACAAACAAGTGAATTCCTTATTGTAAAAATCCAGGACAACATGGTACTCTTCCAACCAATCCATACCAATGAGGAAATCATCCGAGCCCAAAGGTATAATATTCAACTCAGCTCTAGTGTGCAGTCCATTCATCTCCATCGGACACGCCTTAACCATCTCATTGTTTTTCCTCTTTTCTCCTATATCTAACTGAACCAACCAAGTTTTTCCAAGGTCGTTTCTTAGAAAATGGAATATTTCCACCATCTTCAGATCTAGATAACTATGACTATCTCCTGAGTCAATTAAAATAACAATGGGTTGGTCATTAATCTTACCTTCCACCTTGATCATGTGTGAATGAAACTTGAGCTTCTTGTTATCCAGTGCGACATAAATATTTGGCACATTTATACCCATGTCCTCCACTATCATAGCTTGTTGTACATTGTTCATGGTCCTTGCTTTATCACCTCTTTGAGGGAAATCTATATGCATATGATTTCCTCCACAACCCCAACATTGCATAGGTTGTTTCAATGACTTTTGTCCTACTATTTCTGACATTATGGGATCCTAGAGAGTCATATGTCCTTGCGCATTGTTTATGAAAGACATTGTCTTAGCCCTTTTCTTCCTCTATTCCACCTTGTTTTTCATGTTGTCTTCCCAATCCTTTTGGAAAGTCGGTCTTCCCCTTTTCTACTCATAAAGACACTTAGTGAACCTTATGGTTTCTTCCAACATTTTAGCGTCATTGTACTATATCTTGTCACTGATAAATGAGGTTATCCCACTCAGATACCTATGAATATTCACTTGTTCATCCTTGATAAAAGGCACATATTTCAGCAACTCTAAAAATATCCTTTCATACTCATCTATTGTCATGATTCCATATTGAGTTCGAAGAACTCCTTCATTTTCCTATCATAGTACCATTTGGTTAAGTATTTCTTTTGGAAATACCTATTGAACTCTCTCCAAGTCACTTTCTTCTCATCAATGTGTTTTACTTCCATGTATTGATCCCACCACATTGATGCCTTTTCTTTTAACTGATAGATAGTAATTCTCCCTTCTACTTGCATAGAATAGTTATGTAGTTGGAAATACTTTCTCATACCCAACAACCAAGCATTTGTATCTTCATCCTTTTTTTGGTCACCATCAAAGGTAAGAGGCTTGATGTTATTCATTTATCCCTAAAGCACATCCACCACATTCTTTCTCTTATGCTCCCTGATAGATGATGGACTCGAACTATTATGTGTTTTCCTGAAAGAATTCTTACCAACACATTTTTCTTCTCTTCTTTTCTCATCATGAGACCTACAACTTCTTGATCTACTCGACTATGTATCCTTATCCATTTTATTTTCTATTTTTTCCAAAATTTTCATCAATTAGACATTGAATCATCTTTCTATTCCGTGTCTCTCATAAGCCTTTTGTTATCAACCCTCTAGCTTTGGACATCTTTCTATAGTACTTTTACAATTTCTACCAAGTTCATGCACTCCCCCTTGGATTATGCACCATCAACACCGAAAATGACATAAATATATCCAAATTCATCATTAGGACTATAAGTCCTATGTGCATCTTCTATGATTTTAACCTTTTGTATTTACTCTATCCTTCTCGAGTCGCTAATAATTATGCAAAATGTGCAAGAAATTAAGAATTGTTAGATGGTTTCTTGAAACGACTACATGAAAACTTTGCACCATTTTGTCATAATATTTCCCTCTGATTTATTGTATGATTTTAGCATCCCAAAATCTAGTGTGCATGCACATGCATCACTGTCTTTGTGTGCATCACAAATCTATACCACGCACCAATGGTTTTCCACATAAACTAAACTCTGCACTATGCGGTACCAATCCTTAGTGCACACATCTATTCATGCTAGTTTTTGGCCCATAAAAGTCTAGTGTTAAACCAATAGCTTTGATACCACTTTTTAACGTACCCATCCATCCTAGGTTGGGCTATGTCACACAACCTCAACTTCTTTAGCTCTAAGTCAACCAAACTGTAACATCCCCAACGTACTACTAAGTAATGTTACTATGAATTTTCAATGTGTAGATTTTATTCTAACACAATTCCATGCAATATCACTTGAAGTAACGCGCTTGGCCCAATCTTGAGTCGTGCCACACAACTTATAAAAATGGAAGCAACATTATCTTTTCAATACAACCTTAAGAAACATAAGTAACTCAAATAAGTGTGTGCACTATCATGTTGATCACATAGTATAACTGCATGCACATCCATCTAGGCATCATGCACCACTTTTGATTTCACTATGCACGAGGTCTATTTCCTTAAATGTACACACTAATTCCATCCTCTTGATGCATACAGGCTACAATCCTATGCACCCAACCACTCAATCCTCTTCCATGAGGACTCAACCAAAATAATAAGGTTAACATAACTGGCAAGACTAACCACATTTTTCATATCCATGTACAACTACTAATACAGGCTATAAGCACCATACTTACATGTGCAATCAACATTAAACATAATAACAAAAAAACTTATATGCAACAACATACAAGAATTAACCCATATCAAAGATACACACATTAAACAAGGCAATCACAAGGAACACTTATATTTTATAAAGTTACCAATTACGTCCTTGACTCAGACATTCCTCCCATCCTTAGACATTGTTTCTCATAAGATTTCAGCAATAGGTCACCCCCGACTTAGGGCTTAAACTCCACTAGGGAAAAATACTTCTAATAACACAATAAGGTTTGACTCTCAACAAAATTTCTCAGTCATAGGTGCTCGCTACTACAAGTATCCCATAGTCCCTCATACCCCACATACCTTTCACACCCAAGGAAGTGTGCCCCTTCTCTACTGAACAGTCCTTCGATTGCCCCAATTCCCTTCCCATGGTTACCAGCAATAGGTCGGACAAGAAGTATCTGGGCCCTGTGACTAATCCTCAACACACCAGGGAACAATTCCCAACAAAATCTCGCCTGAAGAGTATGCTCACGGGTCTAGAAACCACTCCACAATAACCAATCTCTCACCCAAAGAGACTATTCATGATCTTCCAACCTAACTCCTCGATAGAAGAATTCTGGTTACATCCTCACAAATCCCTACAAGTTTCTCTAGCAAGATAAGGTAATAATTAGATTTTCCATATAGTTTGACCCCCTCTTACTCATGAGATCCTTCTACATGAGATATTTTCCCAATAATGTTTCATTCCTCCCAAGCAATAATGCAATAATAATCCCACAAAATACACTAAGGCCAACAATATATATTACATGCCTTCCACTTGACACTTTTCAACTTTAGAAGTAGCTTTAAGCCACTTGGTAACCCATTCCCTACCCTCAAGAACTTTAAGATAAAAACATATCTACATTACACTTTTCCGGAAATATTATTAAAATATTCTCCCCTTTTCCATTTTTCAATGGAGTTGTCCCCCCATCTCTTTTCATTTGAGTCAATATTCACGCATCCATGAAATATTATATTAATAACCATGATTATAATTACATGGATAGGTGTGTTTTCCTATCTGTGTCTCGACTCACCAACCTGATACTCACACATGCTATCCATATTAAATATATATCTAGTATTGTACATATACGTATATATAACTTAGCTCTGTGCACTTCCAGTCATTACTGCGCACTTACCCAAGTGCATGCAACACAATGCAATGTGAACACTTGCCTAGGTGCATGCAACACACAAAATCTATTCACTTTGTCTTTAGAACAATACCCCGCACACTTACTCAGATGCACACAACACTAAAACTAGGTGCCAATGGCTCACTAGCCTATATATATACATTACATAAACCATTAGTATCAATGGCTCACCAACTTATATGTACAATTACAAAGGGTTCCATATTAGGGACATTACAAAAGGAATAAATTGTAATCGAAGAGTCATGTTGCAAGTAGAAGTTGGTCCACATGGTGATGCTCCTCCTATTCAAACTTTTCATATAATATCACTTTTAATTAAGTTACTTATGAAGTGACTCACTTTTATAGAATAAGTCAGAATCACTTTTGCAATTAAGTTACTTTGCAAATTAAAGTTGCATGCAAAAAAGAATATTAAAGTTGTTTATAGTGGTCCACTTGTATAAATTAAGTGAAATGCACTTTACAATGAATGCATGAACTTTTTCAAAAAAGTAAAAAATAATAGACTTGAACTCAAAACCTCTTACTTAATAAAACAACTTTCAACCAAGTGAGTTAGTGCAAACACATTATAATATTGATGATGGTGAGGTATTGTTGTTGTCATTGTTGTGGAAGATGACTAAGTTGAGGTGTGTGCTAATTTTTTTTTATTTTCGTGTGTTCACACACACACACACAAAAATTCTTCTCCATAGTAACAAGGGGTTAGATCTCAGTTATCTTACTCGGAAAATGCAAGTTTTCTCTCTATTTTTGTTTTATCGAGATCACATAGAGCACACGACAAAGAGCATACACAAAAAAGAAAACACTTTCCTCTTTGTTTCGGATTTTTCAAGATTGTATAGAACACATGTAAAAGAGGATGCATAGACTGAAAAAAGTAGAAACTCGAAAACAAAAAACAAAAAACTGAAATATTGTCTCTGTAATAATTTAAAAAAAAAGGCGTATTCAGGATTTATATCGCTAGATCTGATTGAAATGGTCGTATCTTGGGAAAAATTAAACCTCTTCGAGTGAAACGAAAAGTGTTCCTAACTAAAATGAGTGCTCTGAATGCAATGGAATAGTACTCTTATCCCATAAATGTATGAAAATAGAGGAAACCATAGATGTAACAACATGACTTCAATATCTCGTTCTACAATGGGAGTGGGTCTTCAAATGTGTTATGATACCATGTTCGACAACAAAAGTATTCCAATAGAGGATGAACACATTTAGTAACTACTCACATAAATATATCAAATATAAACACACCGATGTTTTTACGTGGTAAAAACCTTACGGGGAAACATTTATGGCCCCAAACAATGTGGCCACTTGATGCAATTTATTAGTACAAAAGAAAATATATTACAGAGAGTTTCTCACAATCGATCACCAACAAATGACCCTCCATGTTCTTTAAATAGATATCATGGACTAATCAAGTTTTAAGACATGAATCAATGTAGTTTTTAAGATCAAGGAGAATATGAGTTGTCATATCACTCTATGCTAGGAACATATCATGATCATCACATTATAAATGCATACTAATGAAACACACTAAGAAACACACTTTAACCGAATGGTACATTTGACCAAGTTGATATTAACTAACTCCTAAGTGTCTAAATATCCTAAAAAATCACAATTTCTAAATATTTATTACAATATTGACCTTCTTAACCTTTTAACTCATCAAAACTATGGAAATTTAAGAATGCTCCTCTTAAAATTTTCAAGCACAAAAATAAAATTCTAAAGAAAACCAAGTAATTCAAGTTATCTTTATTAAGGTATGATAAACCAAATTTGGTTTCAATGGACATTACCCATCATCATTATCATCATATACTATACTTCAAGAATATTAACTTTTAAAAAGTGTTAAAATATAGCCACATAAACTCAAAATAAGTATTATGATTATATAATTACACACTCATCCTTATATCTCATATAAAAAATTATGTATATATGATAAATGCAAGGTATTAAGATAGAAGGGAATGGAGAACCTTTCCCAAGTCCTCAAGGAGACAGCACTTGGGGTTTCTTTGGCACCAAAGTGTTGCACTAGTTGGGAAAGTGGGTGCATTGGGAATGCAAACATGCCAAGGGGCCCGCCCAAGTATGAAGCGAGTAAGAGAAGGGGCACACCAAAGAGCTTAGGGTGCATCAGAATGAGGATCACACCATGGTTGGGGTGCTTCCATCCCAAGGGATGAGTTTGTTGATGGTTGCACATGTTCATTTGGGTGACTGGGTCCATGAAGGGGAAAGACAATTCATTTGGGTGTGATGGTTCACGAAGGGGCATGACAAACCCAAAGGAAGAGATGGTGACCTTTCGAGTCCACATATGAGAACAAGGACGCACAACAAAGGAAGGTAGATTTGTAAAACAAGGAGAGAAATATTAGCTTTATGATTTTGATCCAGACTTAGATGAATAGGGGTGAGCTCCCTCAAGGTGACAAGTCACTCCACATGGGAGAACTTGTGCTACCTTGGGGTGATTTTGTGGGAAGAGTTGGGGGTTCCTTATTTTGGGATGAGTTTGGGGGAAGTCTTATCATAGGTATATATGAGGCATGCTAGGAGACAGAACCGTGGGTCTCTGTGAAGACTTGTAAACATGGTGAATATCAGGTGGATGCACGTTTGGGGTGCTCCATAGACATTGTAAAAGATGTTACAAGGGATGCATATTTGTGTGACAAATATGTGTATGCGTGTTTTGGTGAGGTGAGGTGAGTCGTGTGACTCTACCCAAGTTGTAAACCAAGCTAGTAGTGCTCAAATTGTAATAGTTTTTCAATAATAAGACTTAGTTGGGTGTTAGGAATGGTTTGTGTCTCCCACACTATATTTGTGTTTCTCTTGTTTTTTTTGCAAGTGTGCTCTTTGTTCCATGGATGCATTCTTATATATGAATAAGTGTTAAGTTGTTTATAAAAAAATTCTAAGTATACAAGAGTTGCACTAGAGTACGACTATGACTCACCGATAGCCTAAAACAGAGTATGGGTATGCTCTAGGTGAAGAGGCATAATCAAGACGAAGTATCCTTGGTGTTTCCAAGAAGCCAATTGAGAAATGTCATGGTTATGGATGCCCTTAAGTGGTGCAAAATCACAATATTCAGCTAGGCACACTATGAGGATGTGACAAATGGTATTAGAGCTTTCTCATTGTATATTTAGATGAACATTTGTTGATCTATTCACCACTATATTGACAATAGATGGTATCATAGAAAACTCTGAATATAATTTGTTGCGAAGAGAATTCAATGGGAACGTTTGGAGACTTGGTGAACCTTTCGGTGGAGCGAAATGGTTCATCATAGAATTTTCATCAGAATTACAACAAAGGTTTAGTTGACAGTGTGGTGGAAGGTGATCCTAGCGCACACCTTGTGTAGGCTGAGAGAATATTTTGTGGTGAAACAATGAAATTGGATAGGGTGGGTGATTAAAAAACTCATCGGAGAGTTCATTGTAGAACTTGTCACAGAATTGATCGCAGAGGAAGATTGGGCATAGACTTGGTGAAGGTTTAGTAATGTGGATTGACCATTTGCAAAGGTAGTCTGGGAAAAGAATCGATTGGTTTGATTCATGATGGAAGTAAGGGTTGGACATCCTGTGCACACGTTGGAGAGACCAGGTGCAAATTTATTTAGGTGAACTGATCCCTTGGGCAAGGCAAATGAATGTAGAATTTGTCACATGACTTGTCGTAGACTAACTACAGAAGTGATCATAGAAGCAAGTGTAGAGGGTGATCACAGAAATGATCAAAAGGGGGAGAAATTCTAGGTTGCATCAATTTGAATCACTTGAGTGAAAAACATCGAGTGACGTAGACGATATCCAGAATAGGAAGTTGGTTGGGAATGTTTCCATCATAATATATTTGTGCCATGCATCACTGAGAGCAATATTTTAGTTGAGCTAATTTGTTGGGCGAGTGGTTCAACCTAAAAAAATTAAACAAGGTGACTCTTCGTAGAGTTACAACAGTCAGTTAGTAGGAATATGACTTGATGGTTGGGTGATGGGTCCATGGTGCCTTGAAGTGAAAGTAGTCAAGGTGCAAATATGGAAAAACATTGGAGATTATTTTGGTCGATTACATCCATATTTTGGGACTTAGATGGATCTCTAAAGTGGAAGGATGGACTTAGCCTTATATCATAGTGAAGGTCTTGTAGTTTGTGGAGATGTGGAACGTGATTGGGGGGAGTTCATGTGGAGATTCGGTTTCTTGGTAAAGTGCAAGCCTAGGAAAACAAACTTGAACCATGGGTGCAACCAAGGATGTCGTTGGAAATTTATGGTTGGTTTTGAGTTCTTTCATTTCTTAAGTGTTGAAGTGAGTTGTTTGAAGGGAAGTTGGTTGACTTGGTGGTTCAAGTGTATTTCATTTCTGCAATGAAAACTGATAGACTTGAGGGTGACTCAAGTGGTTCATATTTAAAGAATTAATGTAACAAATGGAATTGCTTGATTGGGAGAATGTGCAGAGAGCTTGGGGAAACCTTCTCGAATTAGTATTATGGTGGAATTAGGAATATTTAGATGTGACCATGGAGGTGGATTGAGGAATATTCCTAAATATTCAATGAGGTAGATTGGATAGGTTGTTGCGGTGAAGTAGATAGTGAGGCATGGACGTGACAAGTTTGAGAGGGTGGATGAGGTTCCTTGGTTCTTAGTGCTTTAGCTGGTGTATTTGTGTCATGCAATGACTTGACAGTAGCAACAACATTTCCAGAGTTTGGACACTTGCAGCAGGTGCAAGAATTTTTTTTTCTAGGAGAGGGATGGAGTCACTATAGAAGTCAACCAAGAATAATTTACAGTCAACCAAAATGGGAAGAACCCAAACCAAGTGACTTGGGTGGTGTTCGCTCACCTTTGGTATGGAACATTGGATTAAGTAGAGTGAACCTTGGTGCCTAGTGGATTATTTTGTGATGACTCAGATATCTAGGAGGGTTGTTGGTTGAGGTTGGCAGAGTATTGGCTAGAACATGCCCAAGGAATGGAAGTTCTTTGAGGTGACTCATTATACTTTTATCACTTTGGATAGTTTGTTGGGACGTTTGAGGGATGAGAGTGTGTTGACTACACTCATCGTAGATGTTGAGTTGTGAAGAGGTGACTTGAAGAAAGGAGGTGAGTTGAGGACTTGCCATATTTTTGGAGGATTGTGCGAACAAGCATATTGCAGCATGAAGAGATTACTTGGGCATGGGCGTTTCTCTTTGATCCAGGGGATCAATTTTTTCTCAAAAATCAAAGGTCTCGGAATCACTTCAAAACAAACATGTGCATAGGCCTCATTGTCATGAACCTAGCACAACTTGAATGGGCTCAAACGAATGTCTTATGAGAAAGATATCGCATTCTGTTCATTTTCCCAACAAGTAAAATTTTGTTGACTATACAGTCCGTACAGTGTTGATGTGGCAGTTGACTGTACAGTCTGTACGGTCGTATAGTGACATGGCACATGCATTGGCATGTTGATTGGGTAGAAGTTGGCAGACAAGTGGATGAATCATATTGTGGCATGTGTTATCTTGAGGGAAAATGTTATGGTGCCACGTGGCCTAGTCATGGGCTACCACGTGGCACCCCTCTAGTGGTTGGCAAGTGGTAAAATTTTATGACTCCACAGGAGTTGAAACCATGAACTCTAGGTAGGGGGGAGTGATTTGGTAGGGTCCGAGCTACCATACCACCCATGGTGTGTCTTAACATGTATTGTTTGAATTAAATATTTGAGTATGAATTAATGGACGGTTGACAGAGTAAAGGGTTGGGGCCTAGTATCACATCAAAATTACTCATTTCAAGGATGACCTATTGCCATCATTACAAGCGTTAAAAGTGTCACATTTTATCCATAAGTGTCGCAAGTGTCACAGACATTATATAGTCATATTGCCTATGTCGTGTCTCAAACGACATCACAAGGACACTTCAAAGACACCCTCAAACACTAGTTTAAAAAGGAGAAATCACATGACAAAGAGTACAAATATTTTACCATGGAAAAAAACACTCAAATTTCATTTTTTAAGGCCAACGCACCCCTACCCACTATCAGGGAGTGTCGGTGCTCCCTTCCCTCCTTTGGGGGAGCGTTGCAACACTCTGTGCCCTATTCTGAGGGAGCACTGGGTTGTTTGAGGAAATCTTGGGATGTTGAGGAAATGTCCCCCTCATCTCTGGAGTTAGTTGGATTCGAATCTGAGGTCAAGGATGGATCTTAGGGAGGATCCACAACTAATGGATACATATCCTCAACTTATACCAAGAATATCTAAGGTGGTTAGGCCTCTCCAAGCCTATATAAGGAGGCCTCTTCATGGTGCAAGGGGAGGGGATTGGAGGCATCAAACTTATGATCTCATAAGGGAGATAATTACTGAAGCATAGTCATTTTTTTTGTGGATCATTTGAGAAAGGGGTTGGACAAGGAGAGCTTGGTGAGGTTGTTGCATCTATATCAAAGGTCTGTAAGTATTGTAATCAAGTTCTCATTAATACATGTGTTTGGCCTGTTTACTTCAAGATTGTGTATGACTACATGAAGTTGTCTTTAATTGATAGATCTAGTTTTAGACTAATTGTAGTAGAATAGGAAGCATGTTTTGTCTTTGATTGGATTGCAGGACCTGTTGAAGAGCTCGTGGATCAGAGATCAACTTGGAACTAGGCGAGAACAAACATCGTAAAAAAGGTACATCTTCTTCCTCTTCTCTATAGATTAGTTTAGCTAGGCTTAAAGGGATGCCAATGACCAAAGTTAACACCTTTCTGTCTTGATCTAAGAGATTTAGGGTTCAAGAGGGAATCCATTTGTCCACAGGGAGAATTTCCTGTAACAGAAATTGGTGACTCCACTGGGGAAACAAAGCTTTCAGTTTTGGTTTCCTTCCTTGGTCTTGTTTTTGGCCTTTTCTCACCTTTAGATATTATTCATGTTCTGTCCCTGATTCTTATATGTGTTGTTGACCCTTGGATTCATTCCATACACACTCAATTTCTGGATTTCCTGATTTTTTTTTTTAGTTCTGGTTAATGTTTTGGTCTTCTGAGAGCCCAACGCTCCCCTGCCTCTACCACCAGAGCACTGACACTCCCTTGCATGCTCCCACAGAGCATTGCAATGCTCTGGTACGCTTGACACCAGAGAGCTAGCTTTTTTCTGCTAAAAAAATTGTTGGTACTTGATCTCTGAGTCTAGTTTTTTCTTTTTCATCTACTCAAGGCTATTACCATCTTAGTGTGTCCTTGTTTTTGGCCTCCAACATTTTGGTTTCTAAGAATTGATGATGTTTTGTTTGGATTTTTGACATCTTTCTTCCTTACCTTGAGTCACTCTTTTTCCCTGCGTTTTGGATTCGACCCACTGCTTTTTCACTTATCTGATTGAATGAAAGTTGTTGTAAGGAAATTCAAAGATCTGTGCACCATTCCCTTTGATCTTTGAGGTCATTTTTTCAGGCATTTTCTTCTGTTTTGATAGTTTTGGTCTTCTTTTTGCAAATTTGGTTTTCTTTGTGTTTCTTGTTTGATTACAACGGGAATGTGTTTTTATTTGTGTGAAGTTGGCTTCCGAATGCTTAAATCTCATAGATCTTGAATTCTGAATGACATAGGAAGCCTTACATCAAACTGATTATCAGTCACATTTAAAACAAAAAGATATATTTTCATGATTGGTTTTTGGGATATTAGAATGAATTTATTAATATTTTAGCATCATATTGGATTCTTGATTGAGAAACAGTTGCATGAGATTATTGCATCTTAGTGTTTGATAGTGAAAGGAAATTTCCTTCTCCTTCCCTTAAATAGACATTCATTGAAAGAAAAGACTACTTATCATTTCTTATGCATTTTTTGGGAATTGAGTTATAATATCATCAGTTTCACTCTCATACACCCCTGAGTAAAGAACAGTTGAAAAATCAATGCTAATTGAATTGATCTAGAACTTTTTGTTTTTAGAATCTTCCACCAACATTAGACTAGGATTAACTCTTTGGATTAGGATGTGAGTAAAAATCTCCAAAGAATTCAAAACAAACATTATCATCTTGCGATAGGGAGAGAAAATCCAATTTTCATATAAGATTTCTGGGATCCCCCTATCACACAGGGGTTACGCACAAGGTTGCGTTCAAGAGAGTTACAGATATTATCCCTCTGTGATTCAACCATTCATAGTAGTTAGATCGTATATTGGGGGTTCTTCTTGAGGCTCAAATGTCTTCATTTGGTCTCGGTGCTTCGTGAATTCCCAATCCATTCGAGGTCCTTTGGAGTTATATCGATCCACTTGTCCCTAGTTCTCTCGAAGGATTTAGGAATTTCTATCCTGCCCATACGTTCGGATTGGACTGTCAACTATACCTGCCCAGGGGCCCACTGTGAGTTGGTGTCCTTAGTAGCCATAATATTTAGGGTCTTTACATGAGGTGACGGTGAACATATCACTCTATGTTGGGAACATATCATGATCATCGCATTATAAATGAATACTAATGAAACACACTAAGAAACACACTTTAACCGAATGATACATTTGACCAAGTTGATATTAACTAACTCCTAAATGTCTAAATATCCTAAAAAATCACAATTTCAAAATATTTATTACAATATCGACCTTCTTAGCCTTTTAACTCATCAAAACTATGGAAATTTAAGAATGCTCCTCTTAAAATTTTCAAGCACAAAATTAAAATTCTAAAGAAAACCAAGTAATTCAAGTTATCTTTATTAAGGTATGATAAACCAAATTTGGTTTCAATGGACATTACCCATCATCATTATCATCATATACTATACTTCAAGAATATTAACTTTTAAAAAGTGTTAAAATATAGCCACATAATCTCAAAATAAGTATTATGATTATATAATTACACACTCATCCTTATATCTCATATAAAAAATTATGTATATATGATAAATGCAAGGTCTTAAGATAGAAGGGAATGGAGACCCTTTCCCAAGTCCTCAAGGAGACAGAACTTGGGGTTTCTTTGGCACCAAAGTGTTGCACTAGTTGGGAAAGTGGGTGCATTGGGAATGCAAACATGCCAAGGGGCTTGCCCAAGTATGAAGCGAGTAAGAGAAGGGGCACACCAAAGAGGTTAGCGTGCATCGGAATGAGGATCACACCATGGTTGGGGCACTTCCATCCCAAGGGATGAGTTTGTTGATGGTTGCACATGTTCGTTTGGGTGACTGGGTCCATGAAGGGGAAAGACAATTCGTTTAGGCGTGATGGTTCATGAAGGGGCATGACAAACCCAAAGAAAGAGATGGTGACCTTTCGAGTCCACATATGAGAAGAAGGACGCACAACAAAGGAAGGTAGATTTGTAAAACAAGGAGAAAAATATTAGCTTTATGATTTTGATCCAGACTTAGATGAATAGGGGTGAGCTCCCTCAAGGTGACAAGTCACTCCACATGGGAGAACTTGTGCTACCTTGGGGTGATTTTGTGGGAAGAGTTGAGGGTTCCTTATTTTGGGATGAGTTTGGGGGAAGTCTTATCATAGGTATATATGAGGCATGCTAGGAGACAGAACCGTGGGTCTCTGTGAAGACTTGTAAACATGGTGAATATCTGGTGGATGCACATTTGGGGTGCTCCATAGACATTGTAAAAGATGTTACAAGGGATGCATCTTTGTGTGACAAATATGTGTATGCATGTCTTGGTGAGGTGAGGTGAGTTGTGTGACTCTACCCAAGTTGTAAACCAAGCTAGTAGTTCTCAAATTGTGATAGTTTTTCAATAATAAGACTTAGT
The DNA here is from genome assembly GCA_009831015.1 of Picea engelmannii. Lineage (NCBI taxonomy): Eukaryota > Viridiplantae > Streptophyta > Pinopsida > Pinales > Pinaceae > Picea > Picea engelmannii. The sequence goes on from ML799597.1 coordinate 149,939, forward strand.
TGGGTGTTAGGAATGGTTTGTGTCTCCCACACTATATTTGTGTTTCTCTTGTTTTTTTTGCAAGTGAGCTCTTTGTTCCATGGATGCATTCTTATATATGAATAAGTGTTAAGTTGTTTATAAAAAATTTCTAAGTATACAAGAGATGCACTAGAGTACGACTATGACTCACTGATAGCCTAAAACAGAGTATGGGTATGCTCTAGGTGAAGAGGCGTAGTCAGGACGAAGTATCCTTGGTGTTTCCAAGAAGTCAATTGAGAAATGTCATGGTTCTGGATGCCCTTAAATGGTGCAAAATCACAATATTCAGCTAGGCACACTGTGAGGATGTGAGAAATGGTATTAGAGATTTCTCATTGTATATTTAGATGAACATTTGTTGATCTATTCGTCACTATATTGACAATAGATGGTATCAAAGAAAACTCTGAATATAATTTGTTGCGAAGACAATTCAATGGGAACGTTTGGAGACTTGGTGAACCTTTCGGTGGAGCGAAATGTTTCATCATAGAATTTTCATCAGAATTACAACAGAGGTTTAGTTGATAGTGTGGTGGAAGGTGATCCTAGTGCACACCTTGTGTAGGCCGAGAGCATATTTTATGGTGAAACAATGAAATTGGATAGGGTGGGTGATTAAAAAACTCATCAGAGAGTTCATTGTAGAACTTGTCACAGAATTGATCACAGAGGAAGGTTGGGCATAGACTTGGTGAAGGTTTAGTAATGTGGATTGACCATTTGCAAAGGCAATCTGGGCATAGAATCGATTGGTTTGATTCATGATGGATGTAAGGGTTGGACATCCTGTGCACACGTTGGAGAGACCAGGTGAAAATTTATTTAGGTGAACTGATCCCTTGGGCAAGGTAGATGAATGTAGAATTTGTCACATGACTTGTCGTAGACTAACTACAAAAGTGATCATATAAGCAAGTGCAGAGGGTGATCACAGAAGCAATCAAAAGGGGGAGAAATTCTAGGTTGCATCAATTTGAAGCACTTGGGTGAAAAACATCGAGTGACGTAGACGATATCCAGAATAGGAAGTTGGTTGGGAATGTTTCCATCATGACATATTTGTGCCATGCATCACCGAGAACAATATTTTAGTTGAGCTAATTTGTTGGATGAATGGTTCAACCTAAAAAAATTAAACAAGGTGACTCTTCGTAGAGTTACAACAGTCAATTAGTAGTAATATGACTTGACAGTTGGGTGATGGGTCCATGGTGCCTTGAAGTGAAAGTAGTCAAGGTGCAAATATGGAAAAACATTGGAGATTATTTTGGTCGATTATATGCATATTTTGGGACTTAGATGGATCTCTAAAGTGGAAGGATGGACTTAGCCTTATATCATAGTAAAGGTCTTGTAGTTTGTGGAGATGTGGAAGGTGATTGAGGGGATTTCATGTGGAGATTCGATTTCTTGGTAAAGTGCAAGCCTAGGAAAACAAACTTGAACCATGGGTGCAACCAAGGATGTCGTTGGAAATTTATGGTTGGTTTTGAGTTCTTTCATTTCTTAAGTGTCGTAGCGAGTTGTTTGAAGGGAAGTTGGATGACTTGGTGGTTCAAGTGTATTTCGTTTTTGCAATGAAAACTAATAGACTTGAGGGTGACTCAAGTGGTTCATATTTGAAGAATTAATGTAACAAATGGAATTCCTTGATTGGGAGAATGTGCGGAGAGCTTGGGGCAACCTTCTCGAATGAGTATTATGGTGGACTTAGGAATATTTAGATGTGACCATGGAGGTGGATTGAGGAATATTCCTAAATATTCAATGAGGTATATTGGACAGGTTGTTGCGGTGAAGTAGATAGTGAGGCATAGATGTGACAAGTTTGAGAGTGTGGATGAGGTTCCTTGGTTCTTAGTTCTTTAGCTGGTGTATTTGGGTCATGCAATGACTTGACAGTAGCAACAACATTTCTAGAGTTTGGACACTTGCAGCAGGTGCAAGAATTTTTTTTTCTAGGAGAGGGATGGAGTCACTATAGAAGTCAACCAAGAATTATTTACAGTCAACCGGAATGGGAAGAACCCAAACCAAGTGACTTGGGTGGTGTTCACTCACCTTTGGTATGGGAAATTGGATTAAGTAGAGTGAACCTTGGTGACTTGTGGATTATTTTGTGATGACTCATATATCTAGGAGGGTTGTTGGTTGAGGTTAGCAGAGTATTGGCTGGAACATGCCCAAGGAATGGAATTTCTTTGAGGTGATTCATTCTACTTTTATCACTTTGGATAGTTTGTTGGGACGTTTGAGGGATGAAAGTGTGTTGACTACACCCATCGAAGATGTTGAGTTATGAAGAGGTGACTTGAAGGAAGGAGGTGAGTTGAGGACTTGCCTTATTTTTGGAGGATTGTGTGAACAAGCATATTGCAGCATGAAGAGATTACTTGGGCATGGGCGTTTCTCTTTGATCCAGGGGATCAATTTTTTCTCAAAAATCAAAGGTCTCGAAATCAATTCAAAACAAACATGTGCATAGGCCTCATCGTCATGAACCCAACACAACTTGAACGGGCTCAAAAAGATGTTGTATGAGAAAGATATCGCATTCTGTTCATTTTCCCAACAAGTAAAATTTTGTTGACTATACAGTCTGTATAGTGTTGACGTGGCAGCTGACCGTACAGTCTGTACGGTCGTATAGTGTTGACGTGGAAGCTGACCGTACAGTCTGTACGGTCGTATAGTGACGTGGCACATGCGTTGGCATGTTGATTGGGTAGAAGTTGGCAGACAAGTGGATGAATCATATTGTGGCATGTGTTATCTTGAGGGAAAATGTTATGGTGCCACGTGGCTGTTAATTTTTTCAAAATCCCAACCCAGTTTCAGTCTCACTGAATTTTCTACCAAATTTAAATGCTAAACTCAGTTTCAGCACTGTTTCAGCATATGCTACAGCCGTGTTTCAGCATCTGCTACAGTCGTGTTTCAGCACGTACTACAGCAGTGTTTCAGCATCTACTACAGCAGTGTTTCAGCATCTACTACAGCAGTGTTTCAGCATCTACTACAGCAGTGTTTCAGCATCTACTATAGCAGTGTTTCAGCATATACTCAGCACTGTGTTTCAGCTTATGCTACAGCCTGGTGTTTCAGCATAAGCTACAGCGGTGTTTCAGCATCTAAAAAACTTAACAGAAAATAAATTTCTGAACAGAAAATAAATTTCAGAAC
>ML799597.1:166053-189961 GCA_009831015.1 Picea engelmannii
TCGACTTTCCACAATCACCCATACTTACACAAGATACTATTTCTGAAGGGATTTTAGGAAACATTACCTCTACGTTCGCTATTGACATTTCGATCAAGGAAGGTGTCGTGGAAAAAACTAATCTCGGTGCTAATTGTTCAACCAAGGAAGTGGTTTCTTATACCTCTTTATTTAAAGAATTTTGCGATGTCTTCACTTGGAGACATGAATAAATTCCAGGGATCGATACTTCGATCATTGTGCATGAGATCAAAACTTACCCAGGTGTAAAACCTGTTCGACAGAAACTCCACCCATTCCATCCTAAGAAGACTACGACTATCAAGGAAGAAGTTGAGAAATTGTTGAAATCCGGCTTCATTTATCCTATCCCTTTGATGAAATGGGTTTCGAATATTGTTCTAGTCACTAAGAATCAAGGGACCATTCATGTATGCGTTGATTATAGGGACCTCAATAAGGCTTGTCAAAAATAAAATTACCCTATGCCCTTCATCGACCAAATCATTGATAATTGAGCAGGTAGTGTGATTTTCTCAATCATGGATGGTTTCTCAAGGTACAACCAGATTGGCATTTTACCCATTGATCAGCATAAGACAACCTTCATCTGCCTGTGGGGAATTTTCACTTATCGGAAGCTATCGTTTGGCCTAAAAAATGTTGGTGCTACATTCCAATGGGCCATGTCATATGCTTTCCATGATATCAAACATATTGCGGAACCTTACGTCGACGATTTACCTGCCCATTCATCTAGTCGATCAGACCATTTTGGTCATCTATGGGCTATTTTTCTTCGATGTTGGTTCTACTATATTCGTTTGAACCCACACAAGTGTATATTTGTTGTCGAATCGGGTTGACTCCTCGACTTCATTGTTTCCAAGGACGGGATCCAGGTGGATCCCTTAAAAATTAAGGTTATCCTTGCTTTACCTCCACCTAATAATTTGACACAACTCCAAAGTTTGCAAGGGAAAGAAAAAAAAAATTATCATTTCATTTGTAACTACGTTGAGATTACCAAAGGATTTATGCAATTGTTGTAGAAAGAAACTCCTTTCATCTAGGATGACACTTCTCAATGATCTTTTACTTCTCTTAAGCATGCATTGACCAACACACCTCTGTTGCATCCTCCAGAATATACGAAGGACTATATCCTTTACTTAGCAGCCTCTAGTTACACTATTGATATGGTGTTAGTTCAAGAGGACCCTAACGTTAAAGAACACGTGATATATTATTTGAGAAAAAGTCTATCTGGTCCAGAGCTCTGATATTCACATGTTGAAAATTTGTCTCTGGCAGCCGTCATCGTTGTCCAGAGATTTTGTCATTACATTTTTCTATTCACCACCACAGTTATCGTGGACTCTAACCCCATGTATCACATTTTGACATGTCAAGTTATTTTGGGAAAATCACATTTTGACATGTCAAGTTATTTTGGGAAAATATTCCAAATGGATCATCATCATTCAAGAATTCGATCTCGAGTTTGCTAAGTCAAAAGATAAAAAATCCTGGGTGTTTTGAGAGCTTATCTGCAACCTTCCCCATGACGATGAAGATACTGAGCCCATAGATTCTCTCCCAGATAAAACTATGTTCCTCAATAGAACATATGAAACTTGGTATGGAGATATCCTCCTTTATCTCCAGATCCAACGTTTTCAGCCCGATATCTCTCGTGAAGAACGTCGATGTATTCCTCACCATTCTCGTCACTACCTTATCCTCTTCGACACTTTGTATCATCATGGTATTGATACTATCCTATGATGATGTTTGACTCATGAAGAGGTTTAACACTTTCTTAATGAATGTCACCTTGGAGCATGTTGCAGTCACCTCCATGAGATGGCTACAGCTCATAAAATTTTACGTGTCGGCTACTTTTGGCCCTCTATTTTCAAAGATTGTATTGAGGAAATCAAAAAATTCCCACCCTGCCAAGTTTTTCACAAAAAGGCACACACCCACCCTGTTCCACTGCATCCCATTATTGCCACAATCCCCTTTGCCAAATGGGGCATTGATTTCATGTAGTGTAATCCTACCTTAGTCGGGGGGCACGGTTACATCATCGTTGTCATCGATTACTTCACAAAGTGGGCTGAGGCTATGCCTACCTTTCTGAATGATGGTCATACTACAACTCTTTTCTTCTTCAACCACATCATCACTCACTTTGGTGTTCCACAAGCCATTGTCACTGATCATGGTTCACACTTTCAAAACCAGATGATGAGTGAGTTGCATGCCAAATTGGGTTTTCTCCATGAGAACTCATCCCCGTACTATCCTCAAGAAAATGGACAAGTTGAAGCCATCAAGAAGGTCCTGAAAACCATGATTCAACGTATGGTAGGGGAAAACAAGACATCTTGGCATCTACAACTTTTCTCCTCTCTCTGGGCTTACTGTAGCTCAGTGAAAACTGCTACTGGATTCACTCCTTTATAGTTAGTAAATGGCATAGAAGTTGTTTTATCGATCGAGTGTGAAATCACCTCATTGAAACTCAAAGTAGAACTCCTACCTAACACTTATACCAAAGAAGAACACTTCTTACACCTGACCAAGTTGGATGAAACACATTGTGATTTCGCTCTCGTTAAAGAGACGTATCAAAAGAGAATCAAGAATCAATACGACGAATATGTCCATCCTTGTACTTTTGCAGAAGGATACCTAGTCCTCTTTTACGACCAGGCTCATGATAAGTTAGGGATAGGCAAGTTAGAACCTCTGTGGCATGGTCCTTACATCGTGAAACATGTTTTACATAGAGGCGCCTACAATCTAGTTGAATACGATGGAATCTCCCAGGGTGAGCCATGAAACGAGCTTTACCTTAAGAAGTGCTATGCATAGGACATCTAGCATGTGTTCTTTGTACACTATTGTATTTTTAGTTTGGTGTGTCTTTTTCTCTTGCGTGAATGATTTTTTCCTTAGCTGCTTATAATTTGTCTTATGTTTTCATGTGCAGATGATATCTTCCTTTCCTATATTTGTCGGGTTTGCAGTTGGCGCTAGTCGACACACCCAAAACATTGCTTTTGCAACTTGGGTCATTTACCACTCTAACAAGTTAGTGAGTTCAAGAGGTATTTGCTTAGGATCAACAACTAACAACATGGCAGAATATCATGTTGTCATCGGACTTTTAACCAAAGCCTCCTCCTTAGGTATATCTCGTATGATCATTAACATAGACTCTCAACTTGTTTTCTGTCAACTTAATCAATCTACGCAATTCACAATCCTATCCTATTGTGTCTCCATCTATGAGTTTGTTGTCTTGAAATAATGATTGATTTTATCGAATATAGACATATACCAAGAGGACTTAATACAACTTCGGATTCGTTAGCCAATTACATCATGGATCGATATCTCACACATAGATGAGGTTTCATAAAGGCAATAAATCATACATCACATGTAAATTAAATGCATTACAAAAAGACATCATTATTTGCAAACATCATTTGGCATCATAAAAACTTGAATATGTATATATATACGGCGTGACCGAAAATGTTTCATTACATCAAAAAGTACATAGAAGGGGAAAATTTTGGGTTCCCATGCCCATAACATCGTCATACAGACTATACAAAAAACATTAGAGAGGTCCTAGTCCTCATGCATCACATTGTGCTCTGAGTAGCACACTACCTTATGGGATACTCATCTCAGTAAGGAGTTAATAGCCTTAGGAACTCCCACTATATGTCTCTACAGATGTAAGGGAATGTCCTGCCTCCTAAGAGGAGGGACACCCATCGTGAGACCACAGAGGTTTCTCTCAACCTCCTGGAGACCCCCTGCCATTACCTCATGATCTACTATTATTTGAGCATCTCCACTACGTCCGAGTGTCGATACCTTTGTCGGACGTGTTTCTCCCCTATCTGCACAATGAAATGATATGTCTGTTAAAAACTCTTCTAAGTACCCCCAAAAAATAAAATAAAATTTAAAATCAAAAAACACTTGACAAGATTGTTTTGGTTTCTCACTTGATGCATCCCATTCCATTCCATCTGGAAGAACCAAGTCCATGCTCCCCCGGAAGTCCACTCTGGCATATGGGAAGTCCTTTATAACGATTAGCTAGCACCTCAGCCAAGAAAAGAAGTCGCTTGTAAATCTGAATTCTGACTCCATTCCTAGCCTCAAAGATAGAATTGTCTAGCGTTCCATACATGGTTCACCCGTCGGTCGTACTGCAAGTGAAATCTATGGTTTCATCTGAGTAATGCATTCTAGGAAAAATGAGACCAGAAATGAACCATATCGAAACTACTTTTGTTGCCCCGTCCAACATCTCAAAATCTGCTCCTTCACATTTTGAAGGAATGATGCACTCTAGTTAAACACAATTGGCTCTAAACATTGCAAACCATAGGCCACCTATGATATCAAAACCAAGTGCGATCTAGTACTCCCTGCTAAAGTCGTGATGGAAAATAGAATAAAACGAAGAGGTAGATCCCTGACATCTTTTATTGTAATTCTACCTCCCACCAATCTCTATCCTGGGACACAATGATTTTCAGGTACTCTTCTACCGACACGGGAAGTTCCCTCCATCCAGATAAGATAACAAGAGCCCCTCTCTTTGAGAGGCTGGTCAGGAAATACACATCCTCCAACTCAATGGTAAGAAGTTGTGTCCCAATTTGGAACCCCTGCTCCGCAGTGTTCCACAACCCAATCATGTACTTGAGAAGAAGAACTTCCTTCTTCATCTTTTGCATCTTAAAGAACTTCAAGAGACCACAGTTCCTTAATGCAACCCTTGATCGGGGACTTTTCAAGGCAGACGCATCATTCAACTCATGCTCTCTTTCTTTCCACTCGATCATGACTTTTGCTGAATTTACCTACAATCATCATCAATCAAAGATCATTAGTCATGTTACATTTATAAAATTTTGGGCAATAAAAACTTAAAAAATCATGTTTTTTTATTTGTTTATGATGCCAGCGCTCCATTTAATCTCCCATCAGAGTGCCGACGCTCCTATAAATGGATCACCAGGGAATTATCCTTTTTGCAAAACACTCCCCCTAAGCTTTTAGAAGAGCACCGAGGTTTTGGGCATTCTTTTTCTTTTTGGGAAATGCCTCCTTCACTCCTTCAATAGAGAACTAGTGCCCTTTCACTAGGCTTGGAGGTGCGCTGGAAAATTGGGCAGCACTTCCCTTGCCTCTTAGAGGAGCACCGAACCCATTTTTTGGCATTTTTATACATTTTTTGGGCAACGCCCCCTCCATCTTTTGAACAGAGTGTGAGCATTGTCCCAATAAACCTAAAAGAGTGCTAAACAAAGCACTCAACACTCCCCCTAGCCTTTTGAGGGAGTGTCAAACCTCTTTGATTCTTAGAGACTCCCAGGGCATCATTTTTAAAGAAATTTTATTACCCAAAACTAAAATGTAAACCATATAAATTGAAGGAAAGAAAAAGAGGACAAACCTGATCTAGACGACGACAGAAATAGATGACCATAGCTCTGGCACCGATGAATACAAAAATCACCCTCCAAAGCTCAATTTCTCCACTGCTAAAAATATTTGCACAAACGAACTGGTAGAAGAATTTTTTACCCCATATTACTATTATAAAATTTCATTTTTTGCTAAAACATAGTTATTTTGGGTTTTGAGAAATATTTTGGAGGCATTATTAATACCCTGGTGTGTAGTTTTATCACTATTGGCAGGTTTCGTAGTAGTTTTGTTCGATTTTTATCTTGTCGCATTTACGAGCATGATCTTCTTTCGTTCTCATGCTCGAAAAAACACGAGAACGCACCAAGTAAACTTTTATCTCTTTTTCGGACTCGCATGGATACACGAAAAAGGAACCCCCTAGAGTCATCTTTAAGCTCTTTTCAGACTCTCTAAACATGAAAAGATTGTCAAGTGATCTTGCTTCCTTTCCCACTCATTAAAAGCTTTAAAAGGGCATATTTAGAGATAATTTGTCTCTTTTTCAGCCATACGAGACTAACATTACAAAAAAGGACAACCCTGGAGTCGTCTTTAAGTTCTTTTCAGACTCTCTAAACATGAAAAATCATTGAGTTTACCTTCTTTGGACTCGTTAAACAATCATACATTGAAGTGCCCATACGAGACCGAGCCCTTACTTCTTCCATTTTGTTAAACAAAGTAAGAGGAACCTACCGAAGGTGAGTTATATCGAGCATGTGTTACCCTCCTTGAGCTCACTAAATTAAAAAGAGGTATTCGTCTATCTGGATGGGGAAAAATTTGAAGGAAGAAAGCTAAGTAGTTTTTGAAAACATAACCAGACACTCTTACAGTCACCCTTGAACATGACAATTTGTATTTGCATACATTTTAATCCACTAAACCAATCCTCTGATTTTCTTTACTCCTTTGGGTCACTCGACGAAAGTCACAGTATCCATTACATCATCATGTTTTGTTCCATGTCATGTTTCAGTTGTTGTTCCTCAGTTTTCAAGGGAAGTATCTGCCTCGAGAGTCAACCATCACAAATATCCTATTTCAATACCTGTGTCAGTCCATGTTCATTTGATCTACAATTTACATCTCTGTGTCAATTTTGTGTCGTTGATGGGGGATACATCAAGGCCCTCCTGCAACGAGTCTATTCCTGTCGACTTCAACACATCATCTAGGAACTAGACTTAGAAACCAGTTAGTACCTTCGGACCTTCATGCCTCAATGGAAGGCCTCCTCACTTTCGATAATGGGTTTACATCATTGACCCCTGATCATATGATTCCACGAATGTTCAACTTCAGCTCATATATTCACATTCACTGGAATGTACTAGGGTACCTTGGGAATCATTGACATCAATGGTGATTTCCCTTGCACTTGTTAACGGTTTACCTCATTGATCGGTAATCAAGTGGTTTCTTCCATGTTCGAAATTAGGACATCTATTCACATGGTTATAATCGTATTGCATCGATATTGGTAAGAAGACCCTGGGTTGAGTGATCACTCTGGTATGTACTTTTCCCAGGTTGCGACGGAGTTTCTCTTGAACATTGACACATATACTGTCACATAGATCCACTTTGTATTGATCTGTGGATATGTCTTGTCGTCTCATAGATACATTGTGTATTTTTCATGGCTATGATTAGTTCATGTCATGGAAGTATAGATCCGCATTGTATCTTGGGTGGATATACCTTTTTGTTAATACAATTATGGATCCACAGTGTATTTTATGGTGGCCATACCTTGCAAGTATTTATCACCCAAGCATAGGTATGCCTGCCTTGGGTTTTAAACATATCATAGTATTTTTTTGATGGTTGTGTGCAACTTCTACCAGGTTCTCTGAGTCCACACCCCTACTCGAAAAAGTCTACAAATTACTTCAGTCATCACATCTTCTAACTTCACACTTTGGGGGGACATTTGTTACACATCAAAATTACTCATTTCAATGATGACCTATTGTCGTCATTACAAGCATTACAAGTGTCGAATTTTATCCATAAGTGTCGCAAGTGTTGCAGAAATCATACATTCATATTTCCTATGTCGTGTCTTGAACGACATCACAAGGACACTTCAAAGACACCCTCAAAGACTAGTTTAAGAAGGATAAATCACATGACAAAAAGTACAAAGATTTTACCATGGAAAAAACCACTCAAAAGTCATTTTTGAAGGCCAACGCTCCCCTACCCACTGTTAGGGAGTCCCAATGCTCCCTTCCCTCCTTTGGGGGAGTGATGCAACACTTTGTGCCCCATTCTGAGGGAGCGTTGGGTTGTTTGAGGAAATGTTGGGTTGTTCAGGAAAATCAGGGAAAAATCCCCCTCATCTCTGGAGTTAATTGGATTCGAATCTGAGGTCAAGGTTGGATATTAGAGAGGATCCACAACTGATGGAAAAATATACTCAACCTATACCAAGAATCTCTAAGGTGGTTAGGCCTCTCCAAGCCTATATAAGGAGGCCTCTTCATGGTGAAAGAAGAGGAGATTGAAGGCATCAAACTTATTATCTCATAAGGGAGATAATCAGTGAAGCATAGTCATTTTGTTTGTGCATAATTTGAGCAAGGGGTTGGAAAAGGAGAGCTTGGTGAGGTTGATGCATCTATATCAAAGGTTTGCAAGTATTGCTATCAAATTCTCATTAATACATGTGCTTGGCCTGTTTCCTTCAAGATTGTGTATGCCTACATAAACTTATCTTTAATGGATAGATCTAGTTTCAGACTAATCGTAGTAGAATAAGAAGCATGTTTTGTCTTTGATTGGATTGCAGGACCTGCTGAAGAGCTTGTGGATCAGATCTCAACTTGGAACTGGGCGAGGACAAACATCGTAAAAAAGGTACATCTTCTTCTGCTTCTCTATATATTAGTTTAGCTAGGTTTAAAGGGATGTCAGTGACCAAAGTTAGCACCTTTATTTCTTGATCTTAGAGATTTAGGGTTCAAGAGGGAATCCACCTGTCCACAGGGGGATTTTCCTGTAACACCTAGCCCCATCCCCTGGCGCATACACTACACCATATGCCGATTTCATAAAACCTTCAAATATATGTGTTGGCACGCGGGAGTTTGTTAGGGGTTTTGTTTGGCGTGGATTTTGTTTGAATGGAGTTAAGCCCCCAGTCTACACGGGTCATACGACACTCCATAAGACCACTTTACACACGATCGTAACTAGTGCGGGAACACTCCATACGAATTAACCATGGTTCACATGTCATTTGACCATTCAAACCTTGGCATGCTTAGATAGTTGTAATGTTTATCCCCCCCAGTCTAGCCCCGATCCTTAACACAATGTGCGACCAACAGTTGGCGAAGGTTAACATTATTCAATGGGTAGCTTTCCACGTGCCTGCCACTTGTCATCACCACACTCATTCTTTTCAACAGGGTTCGGATTAGGCGTTGGGACATGGCCATGTGCCCCCCATGTGACCAATAGCTCCGCCCAAGGGGGCGCTAATCCCGTTAGCTGTTTGAAAAATTCTCCTAATTTGCAGAGTGTGCGTGGGTGCTAGGATTTTTACCCAGGAACGCTGCGGGAGCCAGGTTGGTCATTCATAGGTGCATTTTGGAGAGCATGTACAACAAGCTTGAAGGGAAAACTTCCAGGAGGTGTAACTTCATTTTTTGGCTAAACTAGGTGACTAAAAAGCCCATCTAGGAGTTTTTGGACATTCTGGAGAAATTGGATCCATCTATCTTGTATTTTGAACACTATAAGATAACTTTTTAAGCATAATGAAAATGATCCAAGGGAAGTTGGACCGGGATATGTAGCCCAAGAGAGGGGTGAACTCCTTTATCATTTGCTTTGTTATGTGTTCATTATTGACGGTTTTGATATGTCTGATATGCTTCTCATGTTTAAGTAAAACTCATTGAATTTATGTGTTAGTAACTTGATACAATTACCCAAACACATACCTTTTTACACTTGCAATTTAAAGAGACAAGTCTTCTTCATTTTAAAGATCTATTGGAAACAAATTCATTCCATTTTCAGATCGGTTGGTATCAAATCTTTGGTTTTTTGAAGGATTGATTGTTTGCAAGTTGTTTTTGTTTTTTTATGCTTACAAGGTTGAAGCTCACAAGAGGAGAAGGTCAACTTGCAGAGCCAAGTTCTCAACTGTCAAGAAGGATAAATATCAAATCACCTCAAGTTTCAAGGAGATATTCACCAAGTATGGCTCATGAGGATATTCATGGAACTCTTCCTTCAAAGGAGGAAAATTTCAGAAAATATTTCCATGATATGACTGAGATGGTCAAAGTTTTGTTTGAAGAAAGAAATGAAAGATTGCAAGGTGAAAGCTCCAACCCTCGAAAGGGAAATGGAGGTAGTGGTGATAAAACTCCAAAGGGAAATGGGGGGAATGGTGATTCTCCACCTCCTTCACCTCCATCTTCCACCTCTTCCACCATTTCACAACCATCTCCAAATTCTCCAAAAGAACATGGTAAAACTCTTCGACAAACTCCTTTACTAAAGCTTGATATTAAGTTTGAATCCCCAATGTACAATGGAGAGGTAAATGATGAGAAATTAGATAACTGGATTTGTGAGATTGAAGTGTATTGTAGGATACAAAGAATCACATCTGATGAAACTAAGATTCAACTTGCTTATTTAATATTGGATAGTGCAACACTCATTTGGTGGGAAGCCAAAACTCAAGAGGACATGAAGAAACATGGTAAATTTTTATCCTCTTGGAATGATTTAATTGTTGCAATTAAAAGGCAATTTTATCCATTAGCATACATGAAGAAAACTATTATGGATTGGAAAAACTTTAGGTAATATAAAGGACAAGATTTGCAAAGCTTCACTCAAGAATTTAGGATCAAAGCTTTGGTTTTTGGTATAGATTTGTCTTCTCAAGAAACTTTACTCAAATACATTGGAGGCTTCCATAGCTACTTGAGGCATACAATACTTATGTTTAACCCTTCAAATATAGATGAAGTATGTGTGCAGGCTACTCATTTAGAGGCAAGAGGAAGGAATGAACCTGAAGAGGGAAGCAAGAAGTCTTTTAATGGAGACAAGGGAAAGAGGAATTTTGAAGGAAATGGAAAGAAAAATGCTTCAATCAAGAAAGACAGAGAGAAACTCTTGTAAACATTGTTCAAAGGATGGCCATGATGAAGATGATTGTTGGAAACTTCATCCTGAAAAGAGACCCAAAAGGTTCAACAACAAATAGAAACCAAACATTGAGGAAACTATACAACAAGATTTAGGATCTTATTCAGAAGATGAAACAAAAATCACAGCCATGGGTTTACAAGGTAAGAATTCTATTTCTAGCACTAGTTCAAATTATTCCATCAATGAAACTGAACATGAAAAAGAAAGGATAGAGCTTTTCCACATAAGGGTAATTTCAAAACATACCAACATAGATACTCTTTTTGATATGGGATCACAAGAAAACCTTATTTCTGAAGACATTGTCAAGAAAATAGATTTGGAAATTACTCCTCATCCTAAACCATACCCTTTAGGTTGGATATGTGACAAGAAGGTGTAAACTTAGATTTTCCATCACTGCAAACTATATAGATGAGGTAGAGCTTGATGTTATTCCATTGGATATTTGTGGTATTGTGTTGGGAAGCCCATACTTATATGATAGGAGAGCCATATTTCATCGTCATGAGAACAAGTATCATTTGTTTAAAAATGGAGTTGAGTACATTGTTAGAGTACATACAAAGAAGATGAATTTTTCATTTAGAAATGTTGGACAAATGAAGAGACTAGTCAATGCTAGTAAGAACCTTGTACTTTTGATGATTAAACCCAAAGAAAATGATGAAAATTAAGTTCTGAAAGGATGTGATGCAAAGTTACAATCTGATTTGTATGAGGTTGTTAACAAAAATGTTGAGATGTTTCAGGAACCAAGGGGATTGCCTCCTAAAAGGGGTATCCAACATGAGATTCTTTTGTAGCAAGGAGGTCCTCTTCCAAACATTGACATGTGTAGGATTTTAGTCATGGAGAATGTTGAAATTAGAAAACAAGCCCAAGAGTTGTGTGACAAAGGGGTCATCAAACCAAGCACTTCTCCATGCAAGTCACCAATTGGTTTGGTACTAGAGAAAGATTGTATATGTTGAATTTGTGTATATTTCAGAACCTTGAACAAGACTACATATATGATTGTTGAAGGATACATATGGAAGAAAGCTTTGAAATAAAAGCGACCTCCATTTCATGCCTTGGAAAGCTATGTTTTCCACTTGGTGATAAGGTATAAGAAATAATTTTATGAAAAAGTTGTTGATATTCTTACTAGGCCTATTCTTAGTGCTTTAGTTATTTTCAAGCATAATCCTATCATGCATCAAAGCTATTTGGAACAATATGCTTTAGATGCTGATGGAAAAAATGTTTATGCAACTTTATGATGTACCAACCAAGTTGAGGAATTGGATTCCTATGTGCATGGTAAACTTTTGTATTTTGGAAAACTATGTTTTTCACAGGTTGAAAGAGTCAACATGATAAGGGAAACACATTCTTCTTTTGTTGTTGGACATTTTGGTGTGGGCAAGACAGTGGATAGTTTGCAAAGAAAGAATCCTAAGTTTTGGGATGAGCACCTACACTACTTTCGGCCTGCTTATAACTAGTCCAAGAAGTTCATTGAACCAGTTCAATTTGTGCATCAAACCGTTCAAGAACAGTTGAGAAAGAGCTAAGCCAAGTACAAGACAATGCATGACAAGTTTCGTATTGGTCTGAAAGACACCAATCCAAGAAAGGATGGATGGATAGAGATTGGAAGGGTGAGGTAACTGTACCCTCATATTCATATTGACTAAAAGTAGTCTTAATGAGGTCCAAAATATTCCCAATGGGGAGGTGTGATCCAAGGGATCAAATTTTGCTCAAAAATAAAAGTGCTCAGAATCGCTTCAAAAAAGACATGTGCATAGGCCTCGTCATCACAAACCCAATGCAAATTGAACGAGATCAAGAAGACTTTGTATGAGAAAGATATCACATTCTGTTCATTTTTCCAAACAGACAAAAATTTGTTGACTGTACAATCCGTATAGTGTTGACGTGGCAGCTGACCATACAGTCTGTATAACCATACAGTGACGTGGAAGATGCGTTGGGATGCTGACGGGGAAGACATTGGCAAACAAGTGGACAAATCATATTGTGACACATGTTATCTTGAGGGAAAATGTTATGGTGCCATATGGCCTAATCGTGGGCTGCCACGTGGCACCCTTCCAGTGGTTGGAAAGTGGTAAAATTTTATTACTCCATAGGAGTCAAAACCACAACCTCTGGGAGGGGGGGAGTGATTTGGCAAGGCTCGGGATACCAACCCACCCATGTTGTGTCTTAACATGCATTGTTTGAATTAAATATTTGAGTTTGAATTAATGGACAGTTGGCGGAGTAAATCACTGAGGCCTAGCCCCAACCCCCGACGCATACACTACACCATATTCCCATTTCATAAAACCTTCAAATATATGTGTTGTCATGTATGAGTTTGTTAAGGGTTTTGTTTGGCATGGATTTTATTTGAATGGAGTTAAGCCCCTGGTCTACACAGGTCATACGCCACTCCATAAGACCACTTTACACACGACTGTAACTAGTGCGGAAACACTCCATATGATTTATCCCTGGTCCACATGCCACATGACCATTCAAACCTTGGCGCACGTGAATAGTTGAATTTTTAGCCCCCCTCGGTCTATCCCCGGTCCTTACCATGATGTGCGACCAATAGTTGTTGGGGGTTAACACTATTCAACGGGAATCTTGCCACGTGCCCACCACTTGTCAGCACCACACTCATTCTTTGCAAAGGGGGTTAGATTAGGTGTTTGGGAACATGCCCCCCATGCAACCAACACCTCCACCAAAGGGGGTGCTAATCCTGTTAACTGTTCGACAGATTGCCTCGATTTGCGGAGTGCATGTAGGTGTTGGGTTTTTCAACTAGGAACGTTGTGGGAGCTAGGTTGGACATTCACATGTGAATTGGCTAGAAGGTACAACAAGCTTGAAGGGGAAAACTTCTAGGAAGTGTAACTTCTTCATTTTTTAGCCAAACCAGGTGTCGAAAAAGCCCAGCTAGGGGTTTTTGGACGTTCTGAAGCCATTGAAGCCATCTATTTTGTATTATGATCACTATAAGAGCACTTTTTAATCATAATGAAAATGATCCAAGAGAAGCTGGACCAAGAGATGTAGCCCAAGAGAGGGGTGAAATCCTTTATCATTTGTTGTGTTATGTGTTCATTATTGATGGTTTTTATATGTCTGATACGTTGCTCAAGTTTAATTAAAACTCATTGAATTTATGTGTTAGTAACTTGATCCAAATACCCAAACACATACCTTTTTACATTTGCAATTTAAAGAGACAAGTCTTCTTCATTTTAAACATTGACTGGAAACAAATTCATTCCATTTTCATATCACTCTTTCATTAGGAAACATGGTTTAGGGCGAAGCCTAACCATTCCAAGGCATAGAGAGGTAGACACAAGAACATGGATAGGTGATGAAGTAGTGAGGCAAAGGAAGTATAGAAATGTAGTTCTTGGTGTAAATATTTGCTAACTTTTCCATGAGGTGGACAGTGGAGTCAAGTTGTCTTTGATGACTTTGTTTTTGGGTGAGTTCATAGTGTATCAAGGTGAGGGGTGAACTTTCCTTGGTATGATATTGTTGTGCGTATGGGATATATTACAGAAGGAAGTCGGAGTACAGGCGTTCCAATAGGTTCGAGGTGCAACACTTAGAAATTATGAAGGATCTCCATGATGAAGGTCAGATTATGGCAGTAATAATGAGGCAAGGGTGGACACTTTCCTTAGTCTTTGGAGTTGGGAGGACTAACAGAGAAGTATATAGAAAAGACTATGTTTAGGCATGATGAAGTGCACTCCCGTGAGTTGGGTGCAACGATTGGAATAGCTACCCAATCATTCCAAAGCATGGGGGAATTTAGTGTGCATAGAAATGGTAGAGTTGGTTGAAGTATGGGAACAACAACAAGATCACTTGAGTTCAACACTTAGGCATAATTTTGAAGTGAAGTGGGAAGTCGTCAGTTGTAGCAGGTAATGACATCAGTAGCAGAACCAAACAATAGCAAGGAAACAACATCACAACAAGATAAGTGCAACAAATTTCATTGACTTTCATTCTTGGAGTTGGGGTTTCCAGATGGCATGAAACTTTGGGTTTCCAATAGACTTAGTTGCTATGGGGGAATAAGTTCGGGCAAAGACTTGGAGATCACAAATTTTGTGGATGTTTTTGGGGACGTCAACAACTTGATGTGGGGGAGGATGTAAGGTATTTAGCTAAAAGGGCGTGGAGACCCTCACCCAATTCCTCAAGGAGACAAAAATTGGGGTTGCTACAACATCCAAATGTTACACTAGTTGGGAAAGTGGGCGCTTTGGGCATACAAAAGCACCAAGGGGCTTTCCCAAGTATGAAGTGACCAAGAGAAGGGGCACACCAAAGAGGTCGGGGCGCACCGACATGAAGAACACACCAAGGATGGGGCACATCATTCCCAAGGGACACGTCGATTGATGGGTGCACATGTTCGTTTGGATGATCGGTTCTATAAAGGGGTGCTCTAATTCATTTGGGCATGATGGTTTGCAAAGGGGAACGATACACCCAAATGACACAATGGTTCGTGATGGTGATATTTGGAGTCGATATAAGAGAAAAAGGGTGCACAACTGAGGAAGGAAGATTTGAACAACAAGGAGAGAAAGATTATCTCTACAATTCTGAGGTACAATTAGACAAAGAGGGGTGAGCTCCCTCAAGGAGCCAAGTCAATCCACATGGGAGGACTTGTGCTCCCTTGAGGTGATTCTATTGGAAAAGTTGGTGTGACCTTATTTTGGGATGAGTTTGGGAGGAGTCTTGTTGCAGGTATGCATGAGGCATGCTGGGACATAATTGTAGGTTTGTGCAAAGTCTTGCAGCATACAAGAGACGATGAGTCTATGGTGGATGCATGTTTTAGGTGCTTTGCAGAATCTGTGAAAGATTTTATGACGGATGATTCTTGGTGTGACAAATATGTGTATGAGTGTCTTGGTGAGGTGAGGTAAGTTGTGTGACTCTTCCTAAGTTGTAAATCGAGCCGATAATGCTCATATTGTAACGGTTTTGAAATTATAAGATTGAGTTGGGTGTTAGGCATGGTTTTTGTCTATTTTCACTATATTTGTGTTTCTCTTGTTTGTTTCTCAAGTGTGCTCTTCGTTTCATGGATGTATGCTTATATATGACTAATTGTTAATTTTTTAATAATTTTCTAAGTATATAAGAGTTTGACTAAAGTAGGAGTGTGACTTATCGATATCCTAGAACAAAGTATGAGTATGCTCTAGGTGAAGAGTTGTAGGTCGGATGAAGTATCTTTGGTGTTTCCAAGTAGCCAAGTGAGAAACGACGCAGTGCCACACACCCTTGAGATGTGCACGATTGCAATATTTGACTAGGCACACTGTGGGGGCATGACAATACATCTTTATTCATAAATTATTAGTAAAATACATTTTTTTATTATAAACTTTCATTAACCATCAAGAAAAATACACAAGAGATGGATGGCCATAATCCTAACATTACCTACTAAGACATGTTTCTCCCACTTCATTCTTAGTTTTCTTCACAGTAATCGACCATATTGTTTAAAAATACCTAAGGGACAATAACATTTGATTCGTAGTTGACTTTGTATTAGTTTGGGGTTTGACTATATATTTTTCCCAGTCTCTAATGTTCAAGATAGCAAACTCAAAATTTTATTTTTTATATAACAAAAATACGTGTTCTTCATAATCTCATTGGAGAATAGACTTGAATTCTTATTGCATGCTTTTCTATTCCCAATGTTTTATTTTTTTCTCTTCCTAATGTTTTATTTTTTTGCTCGGATTAATACAATGATATTTGTCTCCAAAATGTTTTATTTTTAGCTTCTTGAATTAATCCCTCAGAGATAATGAAGATAATAATCATGGCTTTAACATAGTTGGCATTTTTCACTAGACCATCTGAACAACCTTCCCATTACCATCCTTGGACTGCCTCACCACCTGCTACATAGCCTCAGGGAAGTAGGAAACTTTAGTGAGCAAGTAGCCTCATGGTTCAAGAGGAAGCCTTAATGATCAAAGAGTTTCAGTGAGCAGGAAGCCTCATGGTTCAAGAGTCAGCCTCAATGAGAAGGGAGTGACTATTAACTTTGTTTACCCAAATCCATAGCCACCAACACCAATACCAGCAAGAAGTGCCTTTTAACTCTGTTTACCCAAATCCATAGCCACCAGCACCAATACCAATAGTTACTCGATAAACCAATCCATTTTTGTCTTACTTATGCAAATTCCTAAACGAGATGGTAGGAAAAGAACAAACAAAATCGCAAGGTGAAGAAAAATCTAGAACAAGGCATAGGGAAAATCTTAATAAGAAGACAAAAAGAATTGAGTAATGCATGCATTTCAATTAAACACAACAATTGGTAAGAAATTACACTAACTTTATGACTCCGGGAAAGCCTATCAATAGAATTGAATTTTATGAGCAAAACTAATTGGTAATTTCCATATTTTTTTTTTATTTAAACAATCTCATATCTCCATTTCTTTTCTATAATCTCAGGCATCCCAAATCATTATCCCAAATATCTTATTATATTTGAACAATGATAAATATTTGTAGCTATGGTATCCTTCAATTGAAGGCCTCTAACTATAAAAATCAATCATGTGATTATTATTCTCTTCGACCAAGCACCCCATTATGATTTGAGCCCTATACTCATGATAAAGAATCATAATAACACAATGGGTGCATGTTTGTACAAACAAAAATATCAAATATCAAAGGAGATGTGTTGCAAATCCATGGCCTTGGCATCCAACATAGTAAAATTCCGCCTGATGAGCGCCCTCAACGCCATGGAATGAAGGCCAGTGGATATTTTGCAGCATGTGCAACTCTCTTAGAATTCGATCACATCATCTCCTAGGTGAGGACATAACTGCATCACCCAAATATTTAAAAAATATATAATTCGAACCCAAATATTTCAAAAATATATAATTCGAAATAGTATCATGTCATTTTTTTTTGTCTGATCAAGTGGTTTACCTTGGATTTATGAAAGGTGGTTTCAAAGAAAATCCATGTTTACGTTAGATCCCTTAATACGCTACATGCATGTGAACGTTACGTGCCACCCCACTTATAAGATTAGCTTTCTGCTCCTATCAATTACTCATTGTTTAAAATTCCATTGTCTTGTTTAGTTGCCTATCATTTGCATAAATATTTTATTTTTTGGCTTCATATTTCCCTGCCATGTCATGTGATACAATGCATCATGACTTCAAAGTTAAAAAATTTAAATTTAAAAATAATTTTAAAAAATCTATTAAAAAAAAAAAATTGTAATTGTCTTTACCAAAATTGAAAAAAAATCCTAATATAATAAAATAAGTTAATATGATCAAACTTCACATTCATTTTTTAAGAGTGCTTTTATATTTCTCTAGGTTTTTTTAAGAGTGCTTTTATATTTCTCTAGGTTGTGTATATATGTTTCTCTCGAGACTTCTATTCTTATTCGTGCATATCTCTGGTTTTGTTTCCTTACTTTTCTCCCTCTTGGACCTCCACTGAGTGTTCACCGCAACTCACCCTCGCTAGTTTTCAATTCTCGTGAAAGAGGTTGATGGAAGTCGTTCAATTCTCTGGGGTCGTGGCCAGAGGGCTCTTAGCTCGTCCAACCTCGGCTGCTGCTGTTTCTTCCACACTACAATGGAGCCACAATCTGATTTCCTTGCTTCCTTTGAAGACGATGTAAAACCCACTCCCACTCAGCCATCTTCCTCGCCCCAAACCAATCCTGCTCCTAACCCGACTAATGCCTCAAGATCCTCCACCTCCCCACCCGGTCTTCACACAGTTGCATCGCCAAGTCATTCGGGAACTTCTTCGAGACAATGAAAAACATAAATTCCGACATGGAGAAACCACTGGATTGGATTTTGGACTTATAGGTCGTCCGCTTTTCGGATCCAATGGTTTATAATCCACTTACCACATCATTCATCTATAACAAGTTGGATATTGTTAGTCTTGAACAGGAGTTTATAAAATGCATCTTAGGATAGTAATAAGATTAAATAAAATTAGAATTTGTAATACCATATTTCTAATTTCATATTCTAATATATTTATTTCAACTTTTAATTTCATATTCTAATATATTTATTTCAACTTTTAATTTGGTGAAAAGAATTTAAAAAATAGATAATATGTTAAAACAAGGGGAGCTTCAAAGAAGCTAGCGTTCCTTTAAGTAGTTTAAAGCTACTTAAAGCTTTTGATAAAGGGAAAGAATGATTCTCTAGTTCCTTTAAGTAGTTTAAAGCTACTATAAGATTTTGATAAAGAGAAAGCATGATTTTGAAGAAGGTTTTTTCCTTGCTTTAGTTTACGGCTAGGGTTCATAGAGTTTCAGCAGTGCATTGTTAAATTTTGAGCTTTATTTTTTATGTGGATTATTTTTTTATTTTTTTTAATACTTTGATTTTAGTTTTATACACTTCAACAATTCCAAATCATAATCTAATAGAAATAACTATGTAGATGAGTAAGCATGCATATCAACAACACATATATCCTAGGAAAACCCAGGGACAAAAACCCCAATAAATGATATTCCTTTATTGCATTAATAATGTAAGATCACTTACAAATATCCACCATGAATGTTCTTCTCTTAAAGAGTTTGTGAAGATAACTCTCGTCTCACAAAGACCTAAAAGACCTTGCTGAAATACACCTCTGATATGTTGCCTCTATTATTGATATACAACACTGATATGTTGCTTTGGTATGTTGTCTCTTTATCACTAATATGTACCTCTATTGCTTCACCCTTAACATGCATCTCAAAACTGTGTTGAAGAGAGGGGTCGACCTCTGCTTATATAGGTGGAAGAGGAGAAGAGGAGAAGCTCGAAATAGTAACTTGTTTGCATGAGCTAATCATAACTCAACTTCATATTTTAGTTCAAACTTTAGAACTAGACTTGAGACTGGTATACTCTAGTTCGAAAATAGAACTAGACTTGAGAATTGAGTTACAACTCAACATTACAAATTAGTTCTAAAATAGAACTAGACTTAAGACTTTAGCTCCAACTCAACATTACACTTTAGTTCTAAAATAGAACTAGACTTAAGACTTCAGTTGCAACTCAACATTACACTTTAGCTCTAAAATAGAACTAGACTTAAGAGTTCAGTTGCAACTCAACATTACACTTTAGTTATTAAATAGAACTAGACTTAAGACTTCAGTTACAACTTGACTCTTTACAAGGAAATTCGAAATTCTCTTCATGGTGGATAATGTTACACGTGCCAATGCACTAGATCAATACATTTATATCATTTGAAATATTAGGAATATCATTTGTTTCTAGCTCATAGGAATTTTATATTCAACCTAACTTTTTCTATATGCCTTGACTTTTGCTCATGGCTTACAAGGTTTGACTAGGCTCACAGAGGTTGTATGTTCCCCCTGACTTTTTCACTAGTCTGTCTATGCTCACAGAGGTTGTACGTTCCCCCTGACTTTTGCACTAGATTGTCTATACTCACAGAGGTTGTACGTTCCCCCTGACTTTTGCATTAGACTCACATAGAATCTCGTTCGTCCTGACTTTTGATTTGACTCACAGAGGTTGTACGTTCCCGTTGGCTTTTGTCAATACCTCACAAGACTGGTTTATTCTCCAAATCTCTCTAGTTAGCCTCAGGGTGGCCCATACGGCCTCTCATTGGAGAATGACTGTCGATGTTGCCAAATTTAACACTCCCTCTCAGCAAGGGATTCATTCTCTGCCACACCAAGATTGCCTCTCAGTTGCACAAACTGTCTCAAGGTCAGAGGCTTGGTCAGGATATCAACTACCTGCTCACTCATGGCTATGTACTGTAACTTTACAGTTTTTCTCTGGATCAAGTCTCGGTTGTAGTGGTACCTCCTGTCATTATGTTTTAACCTGTCGTGAAATATCGGGTTCTATGTCAATTTTATGCAACTTTGATTATCACAGTTAACCACCGTCGTGTCGAGATTGTCACCAAACAACCCATAAACCAATTTTTTGATCCATACTACTTCCTTGCTAGCATCACTTGCTGCAATTTACTCAACCTCTGTTGTACTCTATGCAATGGATCCCTCATTTCGTCTTGACCAAGAGATCATAGTGGATCCTAAACTGAAGCAGTATCTGAAAGTACTCTTTAGATCCACTCGGCTTCCTTCCCAATCAGCATCTACATACCCATGCAGAAATAAACCACCATTGGATGTATATCTCAGACCATAAGTAATGGTCCCTCTGAGATATATCAAGATGTGCTTTGCTGCCACACAATGTCTCTATCTCAGTTCAGTCATGAACTGACTCATTGCAATCACTACATAGAATATATTTGGCCTAGTGTGGATCATATACATCGATGATCCAATCAGGTGCCTATACATGGTGGGATCCATCAAATATGAACCTGTATCAGAATCATGCAGCTTCCTTAGGTTGGTAACCATCGGATTAGACATGGATTTGCAATCCATCATACCAAACCTCTTTAGTACATCCACTGTATATTTTCCTTGTGCCAGAAATATCTCTCCATGTCTTTTCCACACTTCCAATCCTAGGAAGTAATGCATCAATCCTAAGTATTTCATCTTGAATTATGAGGTTAGCTCCCTCTTACATCGGGATATTATCCCTTCATATCCTGTTAGAAAGAGATCATCAATATATAAGATTAGTATAACAGGTTGGTTACCTCTTACCTTGAAGTATAGATTTGCATCAGCATCAATTTTCTGAAATCCCAGGCTTTTAAGAAAGCCATCAATCTTGTCATACCAAACTTTGGGAGCATGCTTAAGACCATATAAGGCCTTCCTTAGCTTTCATACATGAGTGTCTTTGTTATGCAGTATAAAACCATATGGTTGTTCCACAAAGACCTCATGTTCAATCTTTCCATTCAAGAATGTTTCTTTTACATCCATCTGATGTAGCTTCCAAAGAAGAACGAAAGCTAAAGCAATAATAGTTCGAATGGAGGTATACCTAGCTACAAGTGCAAAAATCTCTTCGTAGTCGATTCCTTATTTCTGAGTGAAGCCTCTGGCTACAAATATTTCTTTGAACTTTTCCACACTTCCATCAGCTGCATGTTTGATCTTATAGATCCATTTGGAAGAAACTATTGATTTGTCTTTAGGCCTCGACACAATGTCCCAAACATTTTTATTTATAATAGACTTGTATTCCTCAAGCATGGAATCCTTCCATAATTGTAATTTATCATCTTCTTCAAATGAAGAAGGTTCTGCATAACTAATGTTGTTCATCAGTGCAACATATCCTCCAAACCTATGAGGCCTCTTCCTTTCCATGAAAGTTCCTTTGGGAGCAACTATCCTTTCTACTTCCTGCACTATTTATTTAAGCCACCCTGGCTTCCTTTTGGATGGAGGTTATTCAAGAGTTCTTTATAATACTTCAACAAGTTCTAGGGGCTCATTACTTGGCCCTTCACGAGGTTCCTCCCTCTGATCATATGACTCTTCATTTTCAGAAGAGGGTGAAGCTGACTGAAGTGTTTCTGATTCCTGCTGAAGCTCTCTAGATTTCTTGAATGTGGCTTCCTCATGGAATGTCACATCTCTTCTTACCTCCATTTTCCTCTGATCTGGTACATAAATACTGTAAGCCTTGGAGTTATCATTGTACCCCACATAAACCCTTTCTTTCCTGAGGATTCCATCTTTGTCATGTTTTCCTTAGGGACATGAATATACACAGGACATCCAAATATCCTTAGATGCCCTACTTCATGTTTGATCCCTAAGAAGACCTCTTCAGGAGTCTTTTCCTTCAATATAGCATGTGGACACATGTTCTGAATATACACGGCAGTGGAGGTATCTTCTGCCCATAAAGAATTTGGCAAATCCTGGTCAAACATCATTGCTTTTGTTGCCTCACAAATTGTCCTGTTTTTCCTCTCAGCAAATCCATTTTGTTGAGGGTTATATGGCACGGTCAACTATCTCTTGAGTCCCGTTGACTTGCAGAAATCCTCAAACTAGAGAGATTCAAACTCTCCTCCATTGTTTGTTCTAAGGATTCTGATGTGTTTCCCTGTCTACTTTTCAATAAAGGATTTATACTCTTTGGATTTATCAAATGTGTCACTTTTAGCTTTAAGGAAATATATCCAACATTTTCTTGAGTAATCATCAATAAAAATGACATAATACAAACAACCACTGAGTGAGGGAGATGACATGGGACCACATACATCAGAATGAACCAGATCTAAGATGCCCTGAGCTTTGTTGTCACTACTAGGAAATGCTTTCTTTATATTTTTACCTAGCATGCATCCATTACAAATTTCATTTTTACTAAGATAAATAGAGTGCATGCCACATACCATGTTCTGTAGATCTGGAAGAGATTTGTAATGAAGATGTCCAAGTCTTCTATGCCACAACTCGTTGGAGCTAGTCGCATCATGAGTCAATGCCTGAATTAACTGTCCTAGCACGATGTACATTCCTCCACTGTGAGTTCCAATAGGTTATGTTGTACTTAAGTGGCTACCTTTAGCCCATAGTAGTGCCTTCTTGTCCTTGAAGATCACCCAATATCCCTTGTCCTCAAGGGTTTAAACTAATAGTATATTCTTCTTGAGCCCTAGAACATACAATACTTCATCAACATGAAATCTAGCCCCATATTCCAATCTGAAGGAGAAAGAGCCTACTCCCTCTATCTTGTAACATTTTTCATCCCCAATCTTGACCTACTCTACAAAATATTTTGTCTTGAAATATGAGAGGAGCTCCTTGTACCTTGTCATGTGCTTTGATGCACCACTTTATACTAACCAAGTTTTTGGCCCCGTGGAAACTAAACTAGATAAGGAAGAAACCAAGTAATATTATTTTCTATTTTATTTCTCATTAGAAGGGATTTTCTGATTTCTTTTGGATTCATCATCCTCGGCAATTGAGGCATGATGTTTCCCTTTCCTTGGATATTTCTTTCTAAACCAACAATCTTTAACAAAATGACCCAACTTATTACAAATAAAGCATTTAATCTTAGATGTATCAATATTCTTGCCTTTGAATGTAACTTTGGTGTTTGGCTTCCACTGAGAGCCTTTCTGGAAAGTGTCTTTCTTCTTTCCCTTGAATCTTGATGCT
>ML799597.1:192403-222979 GCA_009831015.1 Picea engelmannii
CAGAAGGCATTCCAGCACACATAAAAGCGATGTCAAAGAAGCGATAGGTTTCACTGCATGAACAAAAGCTATAAATTAATTGCAGAAGGCATTCCAGCACACATAAAAGCGATGTCAAAGAAGCGATAGGTTTCACTGCATGAACAAAAGCTATAAATTAATTGCATGAACGAAGTCATTCACAACACACAGAAAATTGTAAACATAAAAGCCCACATAATCCATTAACACAGAGAGGTTTCACATAAGCGAGGAAGGATTGGCAGATGACAATGGAAGGACTGATCGGTGACAATTGCAGGGTTGACGATGTTCAATCTTCTATTATTCAACCCTCCCATTTCAATAACTACTACAACCTTCAAAACGGTTGGCTTCACCATGCAGAGTTGTTCGTCTTCAAGTGGTATAGGTCGTATGGTGGATGCCTAGTATGGTAACACTTCAGTAAAGGTAGGGTTGTCTAATCCCATACCATCCATCCAGAATAGGGGGAACAAGGGGAGCTACGAAAAGGTCATCCCACTAATAAGGCAGTAGTCAATACAACAGGGCAGTTCCCACGATAAAACAATAGTTAATAGCTGTCAAACTTCTTGTAATATATTTACGTCCAAAGGGTATATCTATTGGAGATGGGCACAATTAATCACCTTTTAATCTAAAATTTTAATCGGATGGCTAACAATTGAAGATGCTGGCATATTTTTAGTCGTCCTCCCAAATCAATGAATGTGATTTACTCTTCATAACTTCCTTGTATTTTTGAATGCATCAGAATGTGATTTACTCTTCATAACTTCCTTGTATTTTTGAATGCATCAGTGAAACTGTTTACTTTTTAACATTTACCTAATCATATTAAGAAATTACTGTACCACCATATGATTGCCACGTTTAACTTAGATCTCCTCAACTCTACATGCTTTCAGCTGTCCGAAAAAAAACTTTGGCATCGCCTTAAACTTTGGCATCGCCTTTCTGCGTTCACCAACCACTTTGCCACTATGCTAGTATATAGAGCTATGTGCACGTGGATTCATGCATGTCATAGATATATGCAGTATATGCACTCCATAAGTGGATTCCAAGCAACGAATTGACCATAAGTCATAGATATATGCAGTATATGCACTCCATAAGTGGATTCCAAGCAACGAATTGACCATAGATAATGTGGTAATTGATACTTGAACCCCAAATCCTGGACCTCTTTAAATGACTTAAATTTTTCCTCTAGAGCCGTGAGCAAGGAAGGCTACCTTACCAGTAATTTTGACAATGCTTCGCCCTCAATGCCCAATTTTTGAAAAAGTGAAACTGCGTATTTAAGCCTCCTCTCATTGCTTCTAAAATTCCTTGAACCGATATGAACTAGTCTGGCGATATCCTTTTCCTTCATGAATGTCCTGAAGAAGTTGAGCTTAGATTCTAGGTTTCTTTCTGCGTGTTGAAACAGAAATCCAGGCTTGGAAATGACCACACTTCGAATCTGGGCAAGTGTGGTCAAACCATAGCCATTTAGTTACTTCAAAATTTCTTCCATATTATGACTCGATTTTACACGAAGCAATTCATTGCAATTCCTAAATTCTTTTGCAATTTCTTCAGGTGTTAAACCACATTTGTTGAGAAGGAAATCTGTGGAAACAATCTTGTGTACAGTTGACACCAACAAGGAGCTGAAACGATGAAACTAAAACCACCCTTCACTAATCAAACCAATGGGACTAAAACCACCAACAGAGGGACAAGAGCACAACGTTTAAAGCAAAGGCAGAACGAACCAATGTGGATAAAAACAACAACAAAGGGACAAGAGCACAAATTTTAAAGAAGAGGCGGAGCGAGAGTGCACGAAAGTAGGTAAGTGCAGAATTTTTTTCTCTTTTCTGTGTCTGTTTCAATGTCTCCGTAATCGTGTAGCATTAATTTGAGCTACCAAAATAAATTTAAAAGGAGAAAACATAAGACTTATGTTTTCAATTTACTAAAATTTTATTTCATGCTTTAAGACTGTATGAAATCCCAATTGTTGTTCTTTTAATTGTAATGCATTTGTCTTGGTGCTCAACGAAGCTCTCGACCCCGCGATAATCAAGACCAAATGCATTCAATGGCTATTTGGTTGACATAATATGTAAAATGTCGAGTTGTTGCTCTTTTTCATTGTAATGCATTTGAGTTGTTGCTCTCTTTTATTGTAATGCATTTGTCTTGGTGTTCAACGAAGTTAGACCAAAACGATTTCAATGTCTATTTGGTTGAGGTAATATGTATACATTTTACAAGTACAAGCAAATAAATGAGCTATGTACAATTACATAATATTCTTCCATGCGATTTTGAAAACACATATGTTTGAATAATCTATATAACAGTCAGAAAAATAAGTTAATTGTTAAGGAATTGATCTTACAGATCTGTAGCATTTTATTTTTCTCTATAGCTTGCATGTTCATGATATTTTTGTATTTTCATGCCCACAAACTCGACTCACATTAGGTGCAAATGGGCGTAAATAGTAGAAACCCTGAACATGAAAGACTGTACAACAATAGACATGGATGTCTTTGCACGCAGATGGAAGCCCTAATATAGAAAATGGCTTGTAGAATAATTCTGCAGATTGAATCCCTGGGAAAACAAAGGGCATGTAGAAGGATTTTGGACTCAGAGTGGGTGAAAATGGGAGAAACCCTGAACATGTTTGGAGTTAAGGATTGGATGTATTTGCAGGAAAATTGAAGCCCGAAGACACAATACTTTAATAGCGGCAACTAAAAAACATAATCAAACTTACCATAGAATAAGCATTAGATATAAGAATTCAATGTTTATGAACTAATGCTAGCATTAATCCACATCAAGCATGTAATATGGATACCTCTTTCATTTCTCTAACTCTTTGAACCAAAAATTTCATTAAAATTGTTCATTGTCTAGGTATGAGGCCAAGGCCAAATAAGAGGAAAATGTTTTGTATTGGAGGATATAAAACATCTAAGTTTTTAATTTTTTAGTTGGAAAATGTAAAGTGTTTCAAGTACATAACTTAGGATAGTAAGATAAAAAATATCTTGGACTGTGTGTTGTAACTAATGTATAGACAAAAACCATTTATATAATTCTTGGCCTAAAGGAAAGGACTAATAGGAAAGTTAAAATAAAAGGCCCATTTTCAATCAATCTCATTGTTATGTCACAATGTGTTTTATGCTCTAACTAATGTATAGACAAAAACCATTTATATAATCCTTGGCCTAAAGGAAAGGACTAATAAGAAAGTTAAAATAAAAGGTCCATTTTCAATCAATCTCATTGTTATCTCACAGTGTGTTTTATAAAATCTAAAATAGTGTTTTGCATTAAGTTTTAGTTTTAATGCTAATGCCGACCTTCCAAAGAATCAAATTTTAATTTTCAATATTTTTAATATTTTACCCAACTAATAAAACTGGGCATTGAGAGAGTTTACTACTTTTATAAAATCCATTTGAATAGTGGGCTTCGTGTTATGCATGAGTGGACCTAATGGTTAATAACATGGGTTTCCTCCTAAAAGATCACAAATTCAAATGGAGAGTAAAATAAAATTCTAATTTTTAATATTTTACCAAGTAACAAAACTCACCATTAATAAAGTTTAATAGTATTTTACCCAACTCACAAGACATTGATAAAGTTTACTACTAATGATAATGATGATAGTCCAAAGAATCAAATTATAATTTTTAATATTTTACCCAAATGACAAAATTGAGCATTGATAGAGTTTACTCCTAATGCAGATAGTCCAAAAAACCAAATTCTAATTTTAAATATTTTAATATTTTACCCAATTGACAAAATTGGGCATTGATATTACTACGTGTTGGTTGGTGAAATCATTTCAACATTTCTAAGCATTATCTAGATTTTAATGCCTCTCCCTTGTCTAGGTCCTCACTTATAGCCAATGGCTAGTTCTTTGTTCAAAGTCTTAATCTACCATGGAAATATGATTCAATATAGAATATTTCCCATGTTAATATTGATATTTATATTTTAATTATGTAAAACAACTATCCAACTGACAAAATTGGGCATTAATATTTTGGTTGGTGAGATCATTTCAAAATTTCTAATCATTATCTAGATTCTAAGGCTTCTCCTTTGTCTAGGTTCTCACTTATAACCAATATATAAAACATTAAAACATATATATATATATATATATATATATATATATATAATAAAATAATAATAATTTATTTTTAAGGTCACGACCAAGCCAGTATATATATAATAATAATAATAATAATAATAATCTATTTTTAAGGTTACGGTCAAGCCAACACATCAAATTGATGTATGAGACCTCACTCTCTTGTTTGTGGGATAAGAGACCCCCCTCCACGAAGGTATGCATACCCTACCACTCAGACTGTATATATATATATATATATATATATAATATTTTAATATATTATAAAATATATTAATATATTTTTAATACTTTAATATTAATGTATTAAACTATTATAGATCCATCTTAATTTATATATATAATATTTTAATATATTATAAAATATATTAATATATTTTTAATACTTTAATATTAATGTATTAAACTATTATAGATCCATCTTAATTTTGGATCTAAAGTATAGAAAAGAATCAAATATTTAAAGATTAAAATATTTTTTAGAATATAAAACTTAAGAAAATGTTAGAGGTTTACACCTAAACAGATTTGATCCCTATCAACACTTGATAAATTAAAGTTTAAGATAAATTTAAACTAATATATATTAAAGTAATTTAATCAATAAATAAACAATATATTTTTTATTAATATATATATATATATATATTCTATCAATTAAATATCCAACGAAGTAGGATCATCTTTATGAAGATAACAGATCCTTAGAGAAAAGTAATTACACGATCAAACTATTGGAACAAGATAAGTTAAAAACTAAAAGCCCCTATTTGATCTGGGTTTGGATCCCTCAGTTTTTTTTGTTAATGAGCTAAGCTCGCCGAGGGAATTTTAATTATATTATTTTTTTTTAATTATTAAATAATATTAAACTAAATCAAAATCTCTAGAATAAAAATACTATACAAATTTAAAATAACATTTCAAAAAATAAAATTATCTTTTTATTAATTAAATCCATACCTATTTGTAAATACCAACATTTATGAAATATGTATGACAAATTTTATCGCCATTTTAATTTGACCAAACTCTCAACCACGATCATACACAACTTAAGTATATTGAGTATATTACACTATTAAAAAAATAATAATAATTTCCCCACATGGAATTACATAGATTTGGCATTAAATAGGTTGAATATGTAGCTGATTACCTTTTTAAGATGTTGGCAGAGCTGTGGTTCAACCCGGTTAATAGGTAGGGTGAGAGTTTTTTTATTATTGACCTAGATTTTATTTTAAGATGGGTATCTTTTATTCAGAGTGTGATATTTTCTAAATCTTCAATTAAAAAAAAAAAAAAAAATTCTTATATCAAAATAATTTACTTCTGAAATGTTCAAATAAAACCAACGAAAACTATAGAGGTCTAAAGAAACCCTACATATTCCACTGAAAGTTGGAGTAAAACCAACAAAAATCATAAGATATAAAGAAACCCTACATATTCCACTGAAAGTTGGAGTAAAACCAACAAAAATCATAAGATATAGAGGTCAAAAGAAACCCTACAGATCCACTTAAGACAAACACCAGTACAAAATATGCACACACAAAAATCAAGCGTTTTTCCATTGCAGCAACCCTTACACAAAAAGGTAACGTCATAGCATACCAGACAGACAAACACAAAATAACACTTCAATCATCACGGGATTACCCTAATATTCTTAGTGTGCAGGATACACAATGTGTACAACCAGCATTAAATAGTATTAGCGCAGTAGATTCGATGCCAAGGGGACACTGGATCTGGTTATCAAGTGCTTGAACTCTTGAAGATCTACAAACCCATCTCCATTAACATCCACATTTTCAATCATGCGCTGGCAGAAACAAACATCCGTCCCCTCCATCAATCCCAATCTGCACAAAACATCACTCAACTCTATTGCACTGATAAACCCGTCTCCATTCTGGTCGAACACAGCAAACGCCTCACAGATCGCCATATCATCAATCTTATCATCACCATTACCTACAAATTCTCCATTTTCATCTTTGTCATCAGATATCAATCTGCGATAAAAATCTCTGAACTCCATGAAAGTAAGAAACTCATATCCACATGCAGAGACTGATTTCACAGATGACTCCACGTCTTCCATGGGAATCTCCAGATGTAATCTTTCCAGAAATCTCATTATCTCATCGGTGCTAACTCTTCCATCGCCATCCTCGTCCAGTATTCTAAAAATGCTGTCAACACAGTCATCACGCGCTGCAATAACTACTTCCTGATCATTCTTCTTTGAATCTTCAAAGTCGAGGTTGATCTCTTCCGTCTGCTCCTGCGGTGGAGCCTCTACACCATTTTCATGGTGTTTTCTATTGTCATCATCAATTGAATTTATAAGATTTGCAGGATCATGAGATGCTCTTTTGCTGGTACTGAAGAGACGACCATAATACCAGTTAAAATCCAATTCCATGATAAAGCCATCACTGTCAGTCTGCGAATCCTCATCAAGCATGGAAATCCTGTTTGCCATCTTTTATGAAAAAAAATTCTTTACCTTTGAAAACTTCTAGTATGGCTTCCCGTGCAATCTTTGGAGGGTCTTAAGAGACACGAAAACTGGGAGAGAAACAAGTAAGAGATCCGGTATAAATAGCTACAGGCCTAAGGAAACGCATGTGATAGATCATTAATGCACTGAAAGCTTCCTTGATACCGCCTAGTAACTCGCGTCTAATAAATACCCATACAAGACGTGAGGAGTTAGGACCATGGTTGGAATTTCTCAAATTTAACAGCTGTGAGGAGGAGTTAGGTTTTTGACAAAGCCAATGCTAGTTTTTGAAAATTTTAATTTTTCAAAGTTTTTTACATAGGCAATGTTTTTTACAAAGTCAATGTTAGTTTTTTACCAGTTTAATGGAATGTTCTAATTTGGTTTTTAGTTTAAATGTTTTTGGTTTTGTTTGTGTTTTTTTTTTTTTTTTTATTGTTTTTTTTTAGTTTTATATGAAATTTGGTAATAAAATGTTGGATCTGTATAATTCTGCTAACTGTATATAATAGAACTGTTATAAAGGTTTTTTAATAAGTTGAATTCATTTAAACATTCATAAATGTAATTTAAACAACAAAAAAATGTTATTTCTTTCAAATTTATCTAGCCAAATTAAAGATCAAAACATAAAATAGTTAAGTTTTTCAATAAGTTGAATTCATTTATGTATTCAGAAATGCAATTTAAACAACAAAAAAATTGTTATTTCTTTCAAATTTATCTAATCAGATCTAAGCCCAAAACATAAAATAGTTAAAAAAAATTCAATCATAACAAAAAATTTGTCCATCCAATACCATCTTGTTCACAAGGCTGGTTAACAACACCCATTACCCTTGTTTTACATCATTCAAGGGTGAGTGAAGTTTAGTTTTGTTTAGTTTTTTATTATAACTTTTATTTTATTTTTTTATATATATTTATATTATATGTAATTTTTTTTTTTTTTTTTAATATTTTTTTTTAAAGATATATTAATTTTTTATATATATTTATATTATATGTAATTTTTTTATTATTATTATTTTAATATATTTTTATTTTCCAAAGATATATTAATAGTTGAAAAAAATTATAATGTGTAATAAATATTGATCAAAATTGATTTAAAACTTGTTTGGTTAAGAACCCATTTTTCTTGAATAAGGATTATGAGTCATACTCCATTCATATTGCATGGTTTTTCTTGAATAAGGATGATGAGTCATTCTCCATTCAGAGATTGAAGCTAGTCATGATTGTCCGCAATGTTGGGTTGACCATTAATAGTTTTCCAATGTGGATTTTTGTTTAATTAAATTTCATATTTCTTTTTCAAGTAATTCAATTTATTTGTCAATTGGGTGTAGTTTGGATGGTTGTGAGAAATGATTGTTATCTTTCCCATCGGAATTCAATTCCCATAATAACATAAATAAAACTTATAATGAGTATGTTCAATTTATTCATTATAATTTTGTGTGTATATTCAAAATCAATGAAGAATTTTTTTTTTTCTAAATTTTGAATTTTTTTAACTTTATTAAAATTACAATTTTTTTTTTTTTACTTTATTATTGTAGATAAAATTATTGTTTTTTAAGTGGATTCAACACCTTAAATATTTTTAACTCAATTAGAAAGTAGAATGTTAATAATAATTTTCCTTTTTATTATTTAAGTCAGAGTTAAACTACCTAAAAAATAATCTAATTTCATAAAAAAATTCATGAACCTAAATTAAAATAGGTCCAAATTAATTTATTTTTAAAGTCATCCCTCAATTTTTTTTAATTCTTTTGATAAATCTACATCATATTTAATAGTTTT
This sequence comes from Picea engelmannii, assembly GCA_009831015.1. Lineage (NCBI taxonomy): Eukaryota > Viridiplantae > Streptophyta > Pinopsida > Pinales > Pinaceae > Picea > Picea engelmannii. The sequence goes on from ML799597.1 coordinate 200,941, forward strand.
TTTCATACTTTTTAATAATTATGATTTTTTAATAATGTATATACATTTTTAATTATTTTTATTTTTTTTATTTTGTGGTATATTTTAATGTTAGAAATAATCATAAGTCTTAAATATATATTAGGTCATCGGTTCAAATCCAGAGGGGGGTAGAGTATGTATACCTTCGTAGACTTTACCAGTCAAATTGTTAGGTGGAGTGGCGTCCCTTGTCCCACAAACAAGGGGGTCTCATACACCAATTTGGTGTGTTGGCTTGGCCATGACCTTAAAAATAGATTATTATTATTATTATTATTATTAACAACCATTTAGTTATGATATGGTTGTAAGGTAATTATATTGAGATGTATTCTAAATGTATTATTGATTGAATATAACTTAATAGAGATTTGTGCCTTTTCCGCCATGTTTACGTTCATGTGATAAAATATAGACCAAGAAATAATCAAGAAAATCAAGAATGGGGAAAAGACACAAAGCCGAATCAATTAATATGGACATCTATGGTATATTTATAATACATCTCAATCTAACAACCTCATAACTAAACGATTGTTAAGATCTATTTAGGACTTATGATTATTTCTAACAAACACCCATTTAATCTTAATTTTGTACAAATGTATTAGCTCAACAATAAAGACTAGTGCAAAAGATGATAAGTTTTCAACCTATAAATCATGGTCTGAAATATCACGAGTATCAATGAAGATCTTCCTGAAAATCCACCAAAAGTGGATGCCAAATTCAAGTCTAAAAAACTCAGTGTGTAACAAATGAGCTAGACAACTTGTAGGTGTTCACTAAAGTGAACCAAAAACCGATGAGAGTGAATCCTGATGAGAAGTGAATTGGATACATGTCCAACACATCCCAAGTTGTGAAAATTCATGATAATCTTAAATGTGCCAAGAAAAATGCAAAAGAAACAATTGACCTCTGTTAGATCTGAAGATCATCCCTGTAAAGTCCAAAGACAATCAAGTCAAAAAATAAGTTCAAACTGCTCTTAGAAATCGGCACATAAAAAAATTGTCAATAATCTTGTTGATAGAAAAAGTATCGAAAGGCATCCAAACCCTATATCCATAAAAATCATGTGGGCAGTAAACTAGGTGAATCATTGGTACTATCACAAATCCAAACTCTCGATCAAAATGTTGAATTGTCATCAGGGTGTCGAACTGTCGAACCACCATCAAAATCATAAGGTGACTTAAATTTATCAAATGAAAAAAATGTGGCAAGTCATCCATTCATCCAATATCCATCAAAAAACCTGATTCCATCGTAAATATCAAGTGTTAAATTGTCTTGGAGAAAGTCCTGCGATGGTCAAACTGACCAATCCAAATCCAAATCATCAAATCCGTCATCAAGTATAAAAAACAATCATCTTGAATAAATGCATCAACAATCTTGAATCCATTTTCCATTTGCAAAATCAATCTCAGAAATGATTGATTATGTATGGTGTATCCTTAATCAATCATCATCAATCCTAAAAAAAATTCATCCTAAATAAACTACAAACCATCAAGGAAGACTTTGAAAATTGATGATTCAGGTGGATATCGGTGGCCACCCACCTTTTCCAGCTGGCTCAAAACAGCTTTTCTGGCAATTTTGGTAATTTACTATTTTTAGCAGTTTTTCGGGTCTTGTACTTACAGAGCCGTTTTGAGGCCCTAAAGGATGTTTTTTGGGGTATGTAGCAGTTGAAAATTTTCATCAACAGTTGTATTCCTCGAATAGATATTTCCAATGGGCTATCGTACGCCTAAAACGGAGATCGTATGCAAAAGTTACGACCCTGGGAAGTTGATGTACTGACTTACCCAAACAGGGCCCACGTGACTTTTGGCGCTTTATCTCCTAGGGTTAGGTTTTTGGATGTCTAGGGTTTTTGACACTCCTGTTTATTGTAAAAAGGCCTTTAGATCCTCATTATAATAATTTGCTTGCGAATGAGCGCAATTGTCACATCTCTTCTCAGAGATAAGCCGCCACCATTCCAACAAGCTTGTTTTCAGCCGCATTTTACAGTTTCATCTTATTTCCTTGTTGAATAGAGAACCAATTTTACTGTATCTCTATTATTCTGTGTTAAGCATCTGTTAATAATCTGTAGTCATTTCGTTCTGCTCATAAAATCTAGATTAGTGGTATTAGAGCGGTCTTCTCCTTGTCATCTTAATGCATGTCCCCAACAAGGTCAGAGTACAAAGAATTGGGTCTCGAGATTGTTTCTCTTGAGGGCCAAAGCTCTCTCATGCCCAAGCGACCTCTCATGGCAGGAGAAAAGAAAGATGATAGGACAAGAGATCCTTTCAAATGTTGCTTGAGGAATCCCTCACGCAACAAAGGAACGAGATGATGGATAGTTTCATGCAAATCCTTCGGTGGCTAACAACAAGCGACGCATCTTCTTCGAGTGGAGGTGCCGCCCCCTTCGAGGTACAAATAAACTTCGATATTCCTGTATTTGAAGGTCAGATAGATGCAGATGGTGTAGACAAGTGGATGAATCTACTAGAAGGGTATTTTTCTATCCATAACTTTTTGAATAGAGAAAAGATTACTTTTGCACTCCTCAAAGTCGTTCCTCATGTCAAATATTGGTGGGAAACTTTCTGTGAGAAAAAGGAAACAAAGGAACCCTCGTTATTTACAGTCACGACCACCTGGGAATCCTTTAGGGATGCTATTAAGGAACAATACTACCATGTTGGAAGTTATGACGACTTGTATACCAAATGGACCACACTACGGCAAGAAAGAGACCAAGCAGTGCCAGAATTCCTAAATGTCTTCCATACCTTGCGCACCAAGCTGGGTATCAAAGATTCAGAGTGACATCTAATGCTCAAGTATCATGGTGGTATGCATAGATACATCTAGACTAAAATGGAATTTCTGGACATCTCGTCCTTGGGCGTGGCCTATTGATATGTCGTCAAAATCGAGCATAAGATCAACCAAAAGATGCGAAAATTTGGGCCCAGGAACCCCTCACAGCAAAAGCTAGGAAAGGGCGGCCCCAACCCACAAAACAAAGGACAAAGAAAATATGGATAGTATCAATACAACTAGTCCAAGCCGCAAGCAAAGAAGGACATCGAAAAGAAAAAGAAAGATACCAGGAAGTGGTGCGACTTCCATAAGAGCCCTTGGCATAACACTGCTGACTGTCGCTCAAAGCAGTAACTGGTGTCCAAAGTGAAAGCCTCTAAATCAGATGCGGGTTTTGACTTTGAGTCAGAACCAGAGAGGGGAAGATGGATCATTGATGTGGAACCTAGTGCCACCATTGCTACTACCAAGCTCCAGCCTAATGAACTAGATAATCCAGAAGAAGGAGAGCACCTCTTCCATTCACAGATGTGGGTAAAAGGCACCCCACTACACTTCATTGTTGATAGCGGTAGCCAGAAGAACCTCATCTCAACACAGGTTGTCAAGCGGTTGGCCCTACTGACAACGCCTCACCCACAACCCTACACCATTGGATGGCTTCGCCAAGGCAGCGATCTTCACGTCATCCAATAGTGTCAACTGTCATACGACATCAAGCCCTTCAAAGACGAGGTATTGTGTGATGTTTCTCCTATCGAAGTTTTTGATGTTCTTTTAGGCCAACCTTATTTATGGAAATTTCATGTTGTATATGATTCTAGGCCTCATAGTGTTATTATTACTTTGAATAGGAAATTGTACAAGATACCAGAGGCAGTCCCACCTAGTGTTATTTCCTTGATCTCTACCAAGAAATGCAGGAAGGTCATCTCTTAGATGGGGAAGTTTGTATTTTTCATGATTCGCTCTTGGAATGAGCGAAATATCACAACCACATCAAGGGTCTCTGTGGCCGACCTCTCCACACAGCATAAGAAAGTAGATAGGGTCGTCGAAGAATACTCAGATATCTTCTCCTCACCTACTAGGGTACCTCTGCACTGTGAGATCAAGCACCCCATCGATCTGACCCCCGACGCACCACTGTCCAATGGGCCATTCTATCAAGCGACAGATCCAAGAACTGCTCCACAAGGGGCACATCCATCCCAGATCATCACCTTGCAGGAGCCCAATTGTGCTAGTATAGAAGAAAGATGGAACTTAGTGACTATGCATTGATTATCGGGCCCTGAATAAAATCACAGTCAGAAATCAGTACCCAATTCCTCGAATCGACGACCCCCTTGATCAACTCACGGGGGCCAAAAACTTCACTAAGATTGATCGGAAGTCTGGCTATCACTAGTTCCCGATAGAATAGACATATGTATGGAAGACCACCTTCAAGTCAAAGGAAGGCCTTTTTGAATGGTTGGTCATGCCCTTTGGTTTGACAAATGCTCCAGGCACTTTCATGAGGATGATGGACAATATCCTATGACCATTCACCAATACTTTTGTAGTGGTGTATCTGGATGAAATTCTCATTTACAACAAGTCTTGAGAAGAACACTTACAACATATTCAACAGGTTCTGCACACCATGCAGAAGCACAAGCTATACGCCAACTTGGAAAAATTCTCCTTCACCATGGACAGGGTCCATTACCTAGGCTACATCGTTGATCATCATGGCATACATGTGGATCCAGCCAAGATCCAAGTCATTCATGACTGGCTAGCCCCAACCACACTCAATGAGCTTCAGAGCTTCTTGGGCCATGCCAATTTCTACCATAATGCATGGGCCCATATTGCATTCTCCCATATGGCATGGGCCCTTAGCCAAATAACCAGGGGTGGTGGTAAGGCAAAATTTACACGGGGCCGGTCTGAACAACAAGCGTTCGATGATTTGAAGCAGTGCTTGTGCTCAACCCTAGTACTTTCACTACCATACCTGCAACAACCCTTTGAGATCAAGACATATGCTTTAGACTATGTTGTGGGCGTCGTTCTCACTCAGCATGGCCACCCCGTGGCCTATCATAGTGAGACACTATCAGATGTTTTCCGTAAGTACCCTACTCATGACAATTAAATGTACTCCATTATGCAAGCCTACCGCCAGTGGAGACATTACATTCTTGGGAAGGAGACAGTCATCCACACTAATCATAAGCCACTGTCGTTCATGGAGACACAAGGCAAATTACAGAATGACCACCATCAAAAGTGGTCCACATACTTACAACAATTCAACCTCAACATCAATTATAAAACAGGAAGCACCAACTGCGTCGTTGATTTCCTCAATAGACCACTAGTCGTGGCACTCACCCTGGTGCTAGACTCTTGCAGCCATGAGACCTCTGGATGGCCCCAACTCTATGAGACATACCTGGACTTTGCCATGACCTACCAAATGTTGGGTGAAAACACAGTTGTCGATAATTTCCATCTTTAGTATGGGTTGTTGTGTCGTCTGGGCCATATCTGTGTTCCATCAAGTGAGCGAGCCAAGATGATCTGGTAAGCCCACTGCAGTCAGGTGGAAGGACACTTCAGTGTCAAAAAGACATTGGATATGCTACAGAAACATTTCTATTGGCCGAAACTTCGACAGGAGGTCAGCAACTATATCAGGTCCTGCAGTTCCTATGCTATTTCCAAAACAAACACTAAGAAACAGGGCATGTACACCCCTCTTCCTACTCCTGACAGGCCATGGGAATCCATCTCAGTGGACTACATGACGGGCCTCCCTTCCACCAAGCAAGGAAGTGACTATGTTTTTGTGGTTGTTGATCACTTTTCTAAGAGGGCGATTATGGTTGCCTGCAAGAAGAAAATCACAACAGAAGCCACTGCCAAGCTCTTGTTTGAACAAGTCTAGGTACATTTTGGAATCCCACAAATTATTGTCTCAGATCGGGACAGTTGATTTCTCATCGCATTCTGGTCGAGCCTTTGGTCACTACTGGACACCAAGCTCACCAAATCCATGGCCTTCCACCCCCAAACAGATGGCCAAACTAAGGTAGTAAATTGAATGATCGTGCATATCCTATGCATGTGTAATTCCAAGCACCCTCGCACATGGGATGAGATTCTTCCCTATGTCTAGCATAGCTACAACTGAGCCCTGCATAGCTCAACTAACCACAACCCCTTTCAAGTGGGGTTGGGATTCCAACCATTGGGTCCCATCAATGTTGCACTTCCCCTTGCGGTCACCTCGACAGACTCATCGCCTGATCCAACTAAAGCTGACAAAGCCACCCAGTTCATTGAGCGGATCCAACACATTCGCCAATAGGTTCAAAATATCCTACAGAAGGCCAATGACAAGTAGAAGCAATGCCATGATCAACATCAGGTGCCACATAAGTTTCAAGTGGCCGGCAAAGTTTGGTTGCATTTGCAGAAAGAACGCCTTACAAGACCCCATTGGAATCTTCACCCACTTCGTTATGAATCGTACACCATCACCAAGGTTGTGGAGAATAATGATTTTGAGCTCAAAATTTGTCCTTTCCTTGGCCTGCACCCAATGTTCAACATGGACCTCATTCAGCCTTATTTCCCACCATTATTCGACACCTCAGACATAGAAGAACAACTGACACCAACAAAACTCAACCCCGACTACATACAACAGGAATCTAGTGATCATATTGTGGAAACACAGATCAAGGGAACTCGAGAGCAAAGGATCCATCTTTATCGAGTTGTCAAAGCAGGGCAGTTCCTGCACCAAGGCAAGTGGCTCACCCGGGGCCAAATTCAACAAACATTTCCTCATTTGATGGGGGAAATCAATGCAATGGAGACCATTTATTCCTAAATAGGGAGGATTGATCCAAGTGGATATCGATGGCCACCCGCCTTTTCTAGCTGGCTCAAAACGACTTTCTGGCAATTTTGGTAATTTACTATTTTTAGCAGTTTTTCGGGTCCTGAACTTTTGGAGTCGTTTTGAGGCCCTAAACGATGTTTTTTTGGGTATGTAGCAATTGAAAAATTTTATCATGCCATTTTCATCACTAGTTGTAGTCCTCAGATAGATCTTTCCAACGGGATATTGTAGGTCTAAAACGAAGATCATATGCAAAAGTTACAACCCCGGGAAGTTGATGTACTGACTTACCCAAATGGGGTCCACATGATTTTTGGTGCTTCATCTCCTAGGGTTAGGTTTTTAGATGTCTATGGATTTTGAAACTCTTGTTTATTGTAAAAATGCCTTTAGAGCCTCATTGTAATCATCTGCTTGAGAATGAGCGCAGTCGTCACATCTCTTCTCAGAGATAAGCCGCCACCATTCCAACAAGCTTGTTTTCCGCTGCATTTTACAGTTTCAACTTGTTTTAAAGCAAATCATCAACAAATTATTGAGGAATAATTACCAAAATTATGTAAAGAAGATCAAGGGAATGGGAAGAAATTACCATGATGAAATAACAATGAAAACAGAACTACAAACGTTTTCCATAATATCCAGGTGATTTCCTGACAAGAATAGTAATTGCAGTAAGAAATCATCAAATCAAGAATTATTTACAGAGACACAAGAATGCAAAATGGGTGTATACAACTGTAGTAAGGACCTAATTCGTATGTCCAAGTGTAAAGGTGTAAAACATGTGCAAAACCCATCTAATGTCTTACCTCATACATTTGACAGTAAATAAGAGAATGAATACAAACATAGTTTGCAGTATGTAATAAACAAGAAGACCACTTTTTAGTACAAAGATGTCGAATGCAAGAATTTCCTCCATTACAGATGGTTGTTTTAACTTTAAACAGACAAGCTAGCTAGAAAATGCCGCTACCAAGAGGGCAATAGGGATTCAACAGAGACAGAGCATGATCCTACTTGGGAAGAGAATTTTTAATAACCCATAATTACATATGAAGAAATGTTATTTCTATATGTTTAAGAGATTACAGTTTCTGACTTTTCCACACGAACTTACAGAGTTCAAATTTAATCATACGAGAAGATGTTGTCCAGTCTATAACAAATTTCAAAGGTTTCGGCCAAGTATGGGAATGACAATAAATAACACCATAACTAACTCAGGCAATGTCTTAATCTAGGGTTTGTGTTACTAAGTCTCAAGATGGACGTTTGTCGCATAGAACTCTCTAGAGAAAGGTCGTGGGCGTAACATCCTCGATAAAGATAGAAAAAACAGTAAGAGAAAGTTGCAAAGAGTGTTTCTTACAACCAAATAGATTTCGACCATGTTTGAATGTAAAGGAACCCAAAGAGTTACGGGCTTAAATATTTATGGTCAACAGGGAAGAAATACAATAACCCTATCAACTTGAAATTAAAGGAGTTAACCTAACATGCAAGAAAAACCCTATTACAGTGAAATATGGAATGAAATGCTATGGAAGTGCATTTTCATGTGATATCCACCCTCAAAGTTGAAGGAAGAGCATAAGGCAGGTGACCTAAACCACACAGAGACTATCAGGCACTCGACAGAATACACATTTGCACCAAGATTATTTTTTCACTCAAGGAAATACATTACACCAGACAGAGCATACTTTGTACAAATATTTGATTACAGAGAGAACACATAAATTCAAGGAACTCTTACTAATTAAGTTACATAGAAAGAGAAGTTACTTATCGTGCCTGTGGAGAGCTCTGTCAGAGTGCCTTTTCTACCATCTTCCACAGAGTCGAACACAATACTAGCGGGTCGTGGTGAAGTAAACCAGTGAAGTAACAAAATGCAAAGGAGACCCAAGAAAAAAAATACGAAGGGTGTAATGGCAACCCGAGCCCCTTGATAGTGGAGAAGAACAACCGGTATGCTACCCATACCTTTTCATGTGAAACCAACTGAAGTGGCGAGCCCATAGTGGGAGGTCTCCTATAGTGTTGGGCCTGGAGAGTACTGGTAGGTCTAGCACCATTAATGGACCTGCCAAGTGGTAAATGACTATAGCTATATTGACCTAGGTTCAGACCTAACCTAGCACCCACCTCAAATACATTCATGGGCCAATTAAATGTTGTGTGGAATATGTTAAATAAGAAATAGAGGTTTAGTGTTAACTTATGCGCAGAGCTTTAACTACTAGAGAGTGTGTACATCGTATACCCCATGTTATATATTGTTACACTATATAAAAGTGGGTTGGTTTGGATATGGTAATCTACCCCTAGCATGATTTTAATTGTTATGTACCCTATCTCGCTAGGATTATAACCTTGTTGCCTTAGACTCCTTCACTTGCTTGTTTTCTTTTATAATATAGTGTTAACACTAGTCAATTGTGGATAGTATGGGTATGTGTTAAGGATGATTACAATCATAGTTACTATTTTAATACTGCATTCACATGTATGAACCCAATTACAGTAGCATGGGTTTCACAGTGAATTAGGTTATAAACTAATCTAATGACAAACGTTATGATGTAGTTTAATGGATAATAAGAGAAAGTTTTTGTGGAACTTTAAATATCCTACAAACCTTTAGGATGGTTAGTTCTGCATAGAAAAACTCATATGCACACAAACAGTGAACAAATGTATAAGGCAATATTCTCATGTGTAACGAACATTTTTGTTATGAATAATAGACTTTAGTTTTCCCCGACAATTTTTTTTTTGTTGAATATGGGGTACGTTACATTGAGCCTCCTACTCACTGACCACCTGCCAGGTTCAACTTTACACCTATTCATAGATTCTCCTATAAATCTAGAATGCGTCTTTTTGAAGTTAAGTTAACTCTATAGCTTGTCTCAATCTGTTGCCACTTGGAAAACCCCTTTGGATTCCTAACTCCCTCTTTTAACAGATGCTTCAACGTGTGCCCATTTTTCCACATATGTTTATTTCATAAAAATAATAAGGTCTTACAATTCAATTTTGGTCACTCGACCAATTTGTCTTTTTGGAAAGATAATTAAAATTCTAACTTAAAAAAAAAAAATAGAAATAATAATTAAAATCCAAGCTGTGTGATATCACAATCCTCCTTTGTTATGATGATGATATTGTTCGTATGGAGAAGCGTCCCTATGACCTAGGTAAGAAACTAATAACCCTCGAGGACTTATGCTCTAGCATGGGCATGACTGTGAACACTCAAAAAAAATGTTATGATAATTAAATCCAAAAGGATCACCTACGATATTTTTTTTATGGCAACAATAGCTTTGAGGAAGTTCCTTCATACAAGTATCTTGGAACCAATATCCACCACAAGATTAATTGAAACTATAGCATTGAAAAAAGGATAAATGAACGGTGGAAAGATTATTATGGGCTCAGAAACAATTGTAAATCAGTAGACCTTTGGCTGTGGGATAAAAAGAAACTCCTCTTTCACACTCTCGTCACTCTAGTTATCTTATATGGATGTGAAGTTTGGGGTTGCAGTATATCTATAGAATCTTGGATAAAGATAGAAAATATCGAAAATAATTTTACAACTTGTAATATTAAAATTAATGTCAATACACCCTATCTATTCTCCTCATAGAAGCAAGCCTTTCCCCCATTGAGAGCATTGTTATGATTAGATACCTAACATACAAGAACAAGATAAACAACATGGATGACAAGAGGCTCCCCAAAATAGCTTCAAACTCTAGCCAAAACTACCAGTGACTCAAGTAGGGATGGCATAAAAAAGTCAATTATTGGCTAAATCATTTGGGAATACAAGAAGAAGTCATCATGCAAAATATTGATAATATTACAAATATTATTACTTCTAAATTTAAGGAGAATATGTGGTGTGATAGAGAATAACTCGATAAACAGAAATTAAGATACTATAAGGAGGTGGTCAACCCTAATTTAGAAGATCAAAATTACCTCTCAGTTTTGAAAACTGCAAATAAGAAAACCAATATTGCTAAAATAAGAATAAACTCTCACGAGTTACATAGTGAAATTGGGTGTTGAACAACTCCCAAAACACCATGCAATGAGAGAATTTGTCGCCTTTGTAACACTAAGTGGGTAGAAGATGAAAAACACTTCCTCTTGCATTTCCCTGCATATACCCTTATTAGATCCTAATTTAAAAATATTTGCCACATTATGGACCTTCCTAACCTCATAACTCATCAAAACTATGTTTTTTTAGCATAGAAACACAATTTTAAAGAAATGAAAGTAATCTTTTACCTACCAATTGGTCTTAATGGACATTAACCATCATCATCATCATCATTAACATCAAATATAAAATAAAATATGATTAAATTTTCACATTTATTCATATAATTTTATTTTATAAGTTATATTAATATCAAATCTAAAATAAAATAGGAAAGTTTTCACATTTAGTGATAATTATAAAATGATTTTGTAAAATTAACTATTTTGCAAACATCTATTTATAAAATGATTTTGTATAATGAACTATTTTGCAAACATCCATTTTTAGTAAGCATTTCATTTATAATTAAGCACTTCTTCTATAATTAAGATATGACTAATATTTGTTGAAAGACGATGGAACCATTAAACCAAATGAGTTAACCGTTAAAAAATATTATTATTATTAAAAAGATATGGTCATATATCGTTAAAAAATATTATTATTATTAAAAAGACATGTTCATATATTATTAGGAGAAATGGTACATGGTCATATATCATTAGTAATAAATATTTTTTATTACTAAACATTACATGGTTCAAATCCAAAGGGGGTAGGGTATGTATATCTTCGTAGACTTTACTAGTCAAATCGTTGGGCAGAGGGGGTCCCTTGTCCCACAAACAAGAGGGTCTCATACACCAATTTGATGTGTTGACTTGGCCATGACCTTAAAAATAAACTATTATTATTATTATTATATAGTTAGTAATAAATAAAAATGATTAAATTAATAGAACTGAGTTTTTGAAATAAAAAAATATATTACTAAGAAGAGGAAAAATTCAGTGATGTTCATTAAAGAAAGGTATGGATTGTATTAGATATGATTTCATTAAAATCAACCACAATCCTATATAAATAAAAATAATAGAAAAACGAATTTAGTCAAATGAATAAAATAGATAAAATATTAAAATCAACCACAATCATATATAAATAAAAATAATAGAAAAACGGATTTAGTCAAATGAATAAAATAGATAAAATATTAAAGAGAATTTAGTAAAAAAAAAAAGAAAAATATATAATACTCACAAGGATGAAATCGTTCAGCTAAACTATTACTATTTCAAGGAAAGGAGATGTGATATAAAATAAAGTAAATATAGGTTATTACTAATAAGGAAATTTTAATTTAAAAATAAAATATTAATCTTAATTAACTAATTTAATAAGCATATAAGGAAAAGTCCAAGGAAGGAGGATAAATTAATCATAGGAGATATGATGTAAAATAAAGTAAATATAGGTTATTATTAATAAGGAAAATTTAAATTAAAAAATAAATACTAATATTAATTAACTAATTTAATAGGCATAAAAGGAAAAGTCTTAGGTATGAGGGAAAAGTATGAGGTATAAGCGTGTAAAGGAAGAAGGATAAATTAATGATATAAGTTGAAATTGAGGGGAAAGAAATAATTAGGTAATGATGAAGATAATTGGTCTACTTAAGAAGATAATGGACAACAGGGTTTTAAGTTTTATGAAGATAATGGACAATAGGTTTTTAAGTCTCGTTAAACTTATAACTATCTTCTTAATTATAATTGTGAGGTTAATATTTTATTTTAAGGGTTTTCTAATGATGTATGAGTAATGGGAATGATGTTAATATTTTATCTTGATTAAAGCAAATGAGGTGTTTGGTGTTATAGGAATACTATGTTATTGTTGATTTAGTAAGGCAATTATGAAAAGTGTTAACAATATGTTTTTTGGGATGAGTTTAGATAAATGTTCTTATTTGGTTAATGTAGATTTTTCATAAGAATAAAGAATTTGGCAAACATCTTGAGAAAGTAGAGGGTCATATTTATCTTTAACACTTCTAGACAATTTTTATAGTGTTTTGCAAAACTTCAAAAAAGTTTTGATATTCTATTTTTTTTAGATTTTGGAAATATAATCAATGATTCAGTAACATTCTTGTTATTAATCCCCAGTTAGTGATGTATTATGTAGATATAATATATGGACATGGACCAAGTGATGTAACATGTAAGCATTGTATATCAAAAAATGATAAATAAAATGTGATGTCGACTACAGATGGACATGGACAAAGTCATGGGGGCTAAGTTTCCCAGAAGAGAGGAGGGATCTAAGGGGCATTTTTATTTATGTGTCTTAAATCCCATGCCATTCCTAAAATTATTGTTTTGAATGAACCTTCTAATTTTCCCTTGAGTGTATGCGAGCCCAATCATTGAATACATGTAAGAGGGTGGGTGTGAAAATTGACATCCCATATTTATGAGAGAATGGGGGCTAAGTACAATCGACATTTGGGAATGTGAGACTCAACATGCTTGGTTAAAAGGGAAATTCGAATTGCTACTATGGGTAGTTTTTACATGTAGATTTTCGGACAGCGAGAGGGAGATGAGTGTTGGAATTGAAAGATAGTCATGATGGGTTTATTGGGAAGCTTCTGGAAGCTATAAAATGTTTGGACATACAATTTTGGATATAGTTTTCATGAAAATCCTGAGTATGGAGGATAGGCATAGCAGAAGAAGAAAGAAGACAAGGTAGGAGCAGAGTGTGCATCAAAGGCACATTCAAGATTAGGAGTGCGTAGTAGAGGCACATGAAAGAGTGCAGTGTGTAGTAAGAACATACTTAGTAGGAGAATAAACAAGAGAACAAACTAGACAATAAAGCAAGAGAAGAAAGAAGGAGAAAAGGATGGCCAATAGTTTGACATGACAAAAGTAGAAGGACACGCAAAAGAAGGAAGAGAAACAGACAAAGTGAAAAAGTAGCATGGAGACATAAAAGAAGGAAACACAAGCCCAAATAAGGAGTCAACATGTGTTTCCATGAGTCAAAATATGATGTAATTGGGTTTTGGGGACATGAAAAGTAGGGTTTTAAGTCCTAGAAGTTATGTAAAAATATGTAACGGCTTGGGAATATTAGGGGTTCTCCTTTCTGGTTATGTGTTGTAAGGTTTTGTCATAAGGAAAGTGAGAGAGTAGATTGAGTATGAGGGAAAAATCTATGTTTGAGTGGAGAAAGAGTGTTTCATAGAGAGGCTTGCACTGTAGAGTGGCTATGCAAGATGGAGAGAGAGATAGCATGATATATCTATTGTAAGTGTAGTGTGCAAGCCTGAGACGATTACAAAAAGAATAATAAAGAAGCCAGCCATTGTCAACATAGTCTAAACTTGGGTGAACCACATTAACTACTTTGTCTTCTTGTATTTTATGTGATTGATCATGAATATTATCTTATGCATGTTAGATTAAATCTATTTCTTACATGATCATTTTGCAATAGATATAAATGTTACAACAATTGGTTTGTGTTTCACTCTGAAGTATAAAAGAATTATATAAGTGAATTCACTAAGTAACCAAGACAAAACAATTACAGGATAATGTGCATAGAATAGACAAGTAAGAATGAATAAGATAATTGCCTCCCATTCCCTCACTACTGCAAAAACTTGGTTCCTGCAACCCAAATAGATTGATCGGGTAAGACTTCACTTGCATGCAGATGATGAAAAATGGTACATTGTATGAAGGGTTTTGTTAGTTAAGATAACTTGAATCCAGGGTCGTAGAACCGTGCATCAACAAATGGTTATGTTTTCGGGACCCAAAATCTATGATTAAGGGAATGTTTTGGAGGTCAACTAAGAAAGAGATCTCAAAATGGCTAGAAGGGAAGGAACAATAATTTTCTTAAAAAGAGAATATAAACCCTTCAATGAGCGACTACAAATGGATGCAAAGGTATGTGTACACAGAGCTACATGATATTTTCTTTGGTGAATTTTTTATTATTTTAATTGAGTGCTTAGAAAGATTAGTGGAGAATATTGGAAGGTACCGAACCGCAACATTGAGGAACTGAACTCCTGAGTTGGTAAGGAAATTGAATTTTGTAAGTAATCAGACTTCACGTGTAGTTGATTTCTAGTTGGACAGTATATTGGGGGGTTATATTATAGAATTAACAATGGATTGTACCAATTCATACAGTGTTTTAGAGAGAGATTTCGTCAAGGGTCCATGTGGAAGGTTCATGAAATCATTTTGTACATGGATAAAGATGTTATTGTGTGAAAAGTGTGTGATGAAAATGGATTCCATTTTCCAATGGGATTCATGCACATAGGGGAATTGGGGGATGGCAAGAGGATCATATAAAGGTAGGAAAGAGTGAAGGAAGCAATGAAGAAGGAATGGAGGGACTGAGAATGTAGAGAACCAAATAAGTTGTATCAAAGGAAGAAGACAAGTTTGGAGTACTGCACAGTGGAATAAGGTACAAGAGATGAAAGATTGGGGATGAGAAAGGAGAGCCACGCAATGAACCTGAGTGGAGAGAACCTTATGCAATCTTCTAGATCGTAGAGATACCATACGTAGGAGGAGAGGAAGAGAATTATTATTTTAGTCCCATAATAGAAGAGCCAGTAAGTCCTATTCAAACGAGATCCTGTGTCAATTCCATGACGACGTGTGTGTCGCCTGGATCATAAATCACATTCAACGATTTTTCAAAAGAACTTATAGTTAACAAGGGAGGACAGAGTAGCAGTAACCAGAGTAGTGGAAGTAGTGTGTAGAGTCAGATTCAACCATCATCGCCTAGGGGAGGTACTACACAAAGAAACATGGTGGGGGTAGACAACACCCTTAGACTACCTGAGTTCCAGAGATTTGGGTAAGAGGACCCATAACAACATCTATTTGTCTACGAGACAATATGGGATGTAAAGAATGTCCACGATGAGGTTGTAAATATTTTTCAATTGGAAACCACCTTTAGAGGTCATGCACTAGTCTGGTACATGAAACTATAAAGTACCACGCTTATACGACAAGCCAGGAATTTAGCAGAAATTAGACAAGTGTTGTTGAAATAGTTCAAGAAGCCAAAGTCTAAATCATTGTACCTTATAGAGTTGAAGGGAATTAAATAGGTGCAGACTGAATCAATCTATGATTATGACCAATGTTTTAAGGATCTGATGGGTAGACTAAAATTCCATATCCCGTATCAATAACATCAAGAGTGGTTTATTATAGGAATTCTACCACACATTTGCAGGTCATTGATTCAAGAGAAGGTTGCATCACAACATGAAGCTTTGGATATTGCTATGAAATTGGAAGCATCCCCTATAGGAGACAGTGGAGGGATGGCACAAATCCAAACGCAACTAGTTGCCTTGACGATTCAACTAGCAGAACTTACAAAAGGGAAGGAGAAACGAGAACAAATCTGGTGTACCAAGTGTAGAACTGAAGGCCACCACAAGGACAAATTCCCAACATTCGTGTGGTACTTGGTGACTAGGGAACTGAATCCATTACCAGGAGAGGGATATTGTGAGATATGTAATAAATGGAGACATCGTCCAATGGAGTGTCCTTTACTATAAAAATAATATCAGAGCACACTGAGGAACTTATTTTGCAACTTCTGCAAGTCATTCAAACATGAAGAGAAGGATTTTTGCTCATTCAAGTTGATGGGAGAGCGCACTTCAGATATGTATAGGATTCAAGAGGATAATGTTGTGAAAAAAGGAGGCGGTACACAATATAATAATCAGAGAGGTTTTAATCCAGGAAACAGAGGAAATTTTGGGAGAGGTCGAGGCGGAGGAAATTTTTTAAGAGGAGGTAGAGGACCGATAATGTGTTACAATTGTAATCAACTAGGCCACTTAGCTCATGACTATCCAAACCCTTGTACAACCTGCACATACTATAGAGAATTGGACTATGTGATAGAAGTCTATCCTCAAATACTCGTGAATTGGTAAGAAAGAGGGAATCAGAACCAAAACCCAAATCATAATGTACAAAAAACATGAGTTAAAAACTGAAATGAATGACCTAGAATAATAGTTGTTACATGTGAAGGAACTGAATAGGGGTTGATGCAATGAATGGAGGGAAACAGGTTGAGCATTGGGTAAGGAAATTAGCAGGACATATGCCAACATTCGACCCTCGACAAGAAAAGGAGACGTATCAGAGGGAAATAAAAGAGATATTAGGATTGGATTGGGTAGCATCAACATCATTTGTTTCTCATGTCAATGATCGCACTGTGCCAGAGAAGTTGCTTGGGAAGTTAAGTGCTCTAAGAGAGTTCCTAAGAAATTGTGTAGAGTTATTGAAAGTTGAAACTGCGATGAATGCATAATATGAAATGATTGATCATTGCGCACAATAAATGGAAACTCCTATTGCACAGAGGGTAGTGAATCAGGTGCTGCGTAGAAAGAGGACCAACAAAGAATTCATATTAAGTGTGCAAATTGGGGAATATGATGTGGATATTGTTAACTTGGACTTGGGGTCTGATGTGAATGTGTTACCAAAGTAGACCTGGGAGATAATGGGGAAAGCTAAGTTAATATGGTCTGTTTTCCAACTAATATTAGCAAACCAACACAAGATAGTACCAATTGGTCAATTGAGAGGAGTACCTGTGAACATAGATGGAGTGCGTTGTGTCGCAGACTTTGAAGTTATTGAGATTGTGGATGATAGTAAACCATATCCAACACTGATGGGACTTGAATGGGCCTTTTATAATCAAGCAATCATTAATATAAAGAGGAGGAATATGATATTTGAAGTAGGAGGCTTAAAGGTTACTACACCATTGAACCCGACAGAAGGAAAGAGGCACATAGATCCAGTGAGAGGGAATGAAATTGATAACTTGTTTGACATGAATGTGTGGATGGATGATTATGTTAAACCCATTTCAGATGGTATTCTAAGTCGTATAAGTATTAGTTCATTTGCATCATATTCAGAGGAATGTTTGGATCACTAGCAACAGAGGATGCATGAAGTATCAAGTAGACGATGTGTGCGCATAACATAATTATTGTGTTGGATTGGAACATAGTTATGTGATCCACCCAGGTATGATGGATTAACTGACATAAGATCATTTGTTAAAGAATTTGATTTCAAGGTTCCTGAATAGAAAAGGTTGTTGGCACTAGATGTTGTCCAGAAAGCTACTCCAGCTAGATGGCGGGTTGCACACAAAGAGGGAATGGAAGACTGGTCGTAGTGTCGAAGACTAATGCACGTGAGATTTGGTACCAAGTTAGAGAATATTATAGATAATTATATGGGGATCAATGACCCAACAAGACATGTGGAGCAGTGTAGAACCATATGGATTTCAGTACCGAAGAAGGAGTCGACACACAAATTTAGACATACATTGGATATAATTTCAAAGAACTAGTATCTGAACATGGAAATGTGTAGAGAAACAACAAGTTGGGACAAGGTGGTGCAAAGGTTTAAGGTAAATTTTACTTTTGAACACAAATATCCACTAATAGATGCAGTGTTACAGATCATTCGAACCAATATCTTCTCAGAAGAAGAGTCTATGGAGGTGGTATCAGTGTGCAATGTGCATAGATGATCTAAAAATGGAATGGATTTGTTTCCAATAGATATTTAAAATGAAGAAGACTTATCTCTTATAGATTGAAACTGTAAGATGGTATGTATTTGGGTAATTGGATCAAGCTACTAACACATCAATTAAAGAGTTTTTACTTGAACATGAGCAACATATCAGACATATAAAAACCATCAATAATGAACACATAACACAACAAATGATAAAGGAGTTCACCCCTCTCTTAGGCTACATCTCTTGGTCCAGCTTCCCTTGGATCATTTTCATTATTCTTAAATATTTCTCTTACAGTTCTCAGAACACAAAATAGATGGCTCCAATGGCTTCAGAACGTCCAAACACCCCTAGCTGGGATTTTTCAGCACCTGGTTTGGCCAAAAAATGAAGAAGTTACACCTCCTGGAAGTTTTCCCCTTCAAGCTTGTTGTACCTGCTCACCAAAACGCACCCACTGACAGACTAACTCGGCCTCTATGTGTTTTTTGCACCAAAACCAAACACACGCAACGGTTCCCACAAAATGGGTGAAATTGTAGGATCGTTTGTGTCGGCCCCCAAACCTCAGTGGAGAGCTCGGTCATACGGCCCCATGTGGCCAACGACCTAACAGTCGTGCACTCCAATGGATAGATCCTCCACACTTGGGTGTGGTCATTTGGTAAGGTGATATGTGACTAGGGGCTACACATCATAGCAATGTTCGTGCGTGCACCAAAGTCAAAGGAAAGGAGTGGTTGTATGGTGTTTGTGGTAAGAACTGGGGCTAAACGTCATAGAAATGGTCCGCGAGAAATTTTATAGAGTGGAAATTTGGTAAGGTTACATGGTGTATGCGTCGGGGGCTGGGGCTAGGCCCCAACCCCTTTCTCCATCGTCTGACCATTAACACAAGTTTAAATATTTAAATCAAACAATAAAGGTTAAGACAATCCATGGGCGGGCAGGTAGCTCGAGCCCTACAAAAATGTTACCCCTCGCCTGGAGGTCATGGGTTCGAATCCTATGGAGTCATAAAAATTTTACCTAACGCCAATCCATTTGGAGGGGTGCCATGTGGTAGCCCATGACTGGGCCACGTGGCATCATAACATTGGCCCAATAAAATGACACTTTTCACAACCGAATTCGTGCACTTGTCTGCCACTGAGCATGTATGACCTTGCCACGTTATTCCATGCCAACTCAGCACTCTTCCACGTCACCTGCCACGTGTAGGTTTGTACCTTGCCACACCATCATTGTACGGACTGTATAGTCAGCAAAATTTTGCATGTTTGGAAAAATGAACAGAACGTGATATATTTCTCATATGATGTCTGTTTGATCCTGTTCAAGTTGCGTTGGGTTCGTGACAACGAGGCATACGCACGTGTCCATTTTGAAGTGATTCCAAGAACTTTTATTTTTGAGCAAAATTTGATCCCCTAGATCAGTCCTCCCCATTGGGAATTTTTTGGACCTCCAAAAGAATACTTTTAATCAATCTAAAGATGAGGTTACAATTCCCTCACCTTTCCAATCTCGATTCACTTGGCCTTGCTTGAATTTGTTTTTTTAATACCAACATGAAACTTGTCATGTCTTGTCCTTTACTTGGCTTGGCTCTTTCTCAACTGTTGTTGAATGGTTTGATGCAGAAACTGAACTTGTTCAATGAACTTCTTTCCTACACCACAATGGCCAGAAAAAAGAGAAGAATGTGCTACCCTTATCATGTTGACTCTTTCACCCCGTGAAAAGCATAGCTTGCCAAGATACAAAATTTTACCATGTACATAGGAATCCAATTCCTCTTCTTGGTTTGTACGATATAAAGTTGTATACACATTTTTTCCATCAGAATCTAAAGCATATTGTTCCAAATAGCTCTTATGCATGATAGGATTATGCTTGAACAATAACTAAAGCACTAACAATAGGCCTAGTAAGCATATCAACAACTTTTTCATAAATGTACTTCTTATACCTTATCACCAAGTGGAAAACATAACTTGTCAAGGCATGCAATGGAGCTTGTTTTTCTTTCAAATATTTCTTCCACATGTTTCCTTCAGCAATCATATTCGTAGTCTTGTTCAAGAATTTGAAATCTACCCACATACGCCATATACAATCTTTCTCTAGTACTAAACCAATTGGTGACCTGCATGGCGAAGTGCTTGGTTTGATGACCCCTTTATCAAGCAACTCTTGGGCTTGTTTTCTGATTTCAACATTCTCAATGACTGGCATCCTTCACATGCCAATGTTTGGAAGAGGACCTCCTTGCTGCAATAGAATATCATGTTAGATACCCCTTTTAGGAGGCAATCCCCTTTGGTCCTGAAACATCTCAACATTTTAGTTAAAAACCTCATACAAATCAGATTGTAATTTTGCATCACATCCTTTGAAAACTTCTTCATCATTGTCTTTGGGTTTAATCATCAAAAGTACAAGGTTCTTACTAGCATTGAATAGTCTCTTCATTTGTCAAGCATTTGTAAGTGACAAATTCATCTTCTTTGTATGTGCTCTAACAATGTACTCAACTCCATTTTTAAACAAATGATACTTGTTCTCATGATGATGAAAGATGGCTCTCCTATCATATAAGTATGGGATTCCCAACACAATACCACAAATATCCAACGGAATAACATCAAGCTCTACCTCATCCATATAGTTTGCAGTGATGGAAAATATGAGTTTACACCTTCTTGTCACATGCAATTTGGCATTGTCACATATCCAACCTAAAGGGTATGGTTTAGGACGAGGAGTAGTTTCCAAATCTAGTTTCTTGAAAATATCTTCAGAAACAAGGTTTGCTTGAGATCCTGTATCAAAGAGAGTATCTATATTGGTATGTTTTGAAATTACCCTTATGTGAAAAAGCTCTATTCTTTCTTTTTCATGTTGAGTTTCATTGATGGAAGAACTTGAAGAACTAGTGCTAGCAATAGAATTCTTACCTTGTAAACCCATGGTTGTGATTTTTGTTTCATCTTCTGAATCAGATCCTAAATATTGTTGTACAGTTGCAACAATGTTTGGTTTCTCTTTGTTGTTGAAATTTTTTGGTCTCTTTTCAGGATGAAGTTTCCAACAATGGTATTCATCATGGCCATCCTTTGAAAAATGTTTACATGAGAGTTTCTCTCTCTCTTTCTTGACTGAAGAATTTTTCTTTCTATTTCCTTCAAACTCCCTCTTTCCCTTGTCTTCATTAAAAGACTTATTGTTTCCCTCTTGAGGTTCATTCCTTCCTCTTGCCTCTAAATGAGTTGCATGTACACAAACTTCATCTAGATTTGAAGGGTTAAACATAAGTATTGTATGCCTCAAGTAGCTATGCAAACCTCCAATGTATTTGGGTAAAGTTTCTTGAGCAGACAAATCTATACCCAAAACCAAAGCTCTTCTCCTAAATTATTGAGTGAAGCTTTGCACATCTTTCCCTTTAGCTTTCCTAAAGTTTTGCCAATCCATAATAGCTTTCTGCATGTATGCTAATGAATAAAATTTCCTTTTAATTGCAACAATAAAATCATTCCAAGAGGATAAAA
>ML799597.1:227659-263044 GCA_009831015.1 Picea engelmannii
ATATGATGTAAAATAAAGTAAATATAGGTTATTATTAATAAGGAAAATTTAAATTAAAAAATAAATACTAATATTAATTAACTAATTTAATAGGCATAAAAGGAAAAGTCTTAGGTATGAGGGAAAAGTATGAGGTATAAGCGTGTAAAGGAAGAAGGATAAATTAATGATATAAGTTGAAATTGAGGGGAAAGAAATAATTAGGTAATGATGAAGATAATTGGTCTACTTAAGAAGATAATGGACAACAGGGTTTTAAGTTTTATGAAGATAATGGACAATAGGTTTTTAAGTCTCGTTAAACTTATAACTATCTTCTTAATTATAATTGTGAGGTTAATATTTTATTTTAAGGGTTTTCTAATGATGTATGAGTAATGGGAATGATGTTAATATTTTATCTTGATTAAAGCAAATGAGGTGTTTGGTGTTATAGGAATACTATGTTATTGTTGATTTAGTAAGGCAATTATGAAAAGTGTTAACAATATGTTTTTTGGGATGAGTTTAGATAAATGTTCTTATTTGGTTAATGTAGATTTTTCATAAGAATAAAGAATTTGGCAAACATCTTGAGAAAGTAGAGGGTCATATTTATCTTTAACACTTCTAGACAATTTTTATAGTGTTTTGCAAAACTTCAAAAAAGTTTTGATATTCTATTTTTTTTAGATTTTGGAAATATAATCAATGATTCAGTAACATTCTTGTTATTAATCCCCAGTTAGTGATGTATTATGTAGATATAATATATGGACATGGACCAAGTGATGTAACATGTAAGCATTGTATATCAAAAAATGATAAATAAAATGTGATGTCGACTACAGATGGACATGGACAAAGTCATGGGGGCTAAGTTTCCCAGAAGAGAGGAGGGATCTAAGGGGCATTTTTATTTATGTGTCTTAAATCCCATGCCATTCCTAAAATTATTGTTTTGAATGAACCTTCTAATTTTCCCTTGAGTGTATGCGAGCCCAATCATTGAATACATGTAAGAGGGTGGGTGTGAAAATTGACATCCCATATTTATGAGAGAATGGGGGCTAAGTACAATCGACATTTGGGAATGTGAGACTCAACATGCTTGGTTAAAAGGGAAATTCGAATTGCTACTATGGGTAGTTTTTACATGTAGATTTTCGGACAGCGAGAGGGAGATGAGTGTTGGAATTGAAAGATAGTCATGATGGGTTTATTGGGAAGCTTCTGGAAGCTATAAAATGTTTGGACATACAATTTTGGATATAGTTTTCATGAAAATCCTGAGTATGGAGGATAGGCATAGCAGAAGAAGAAAGAAGACAAGGTAGGAGCAGAGTGTGCATCAAAGGCACATTCAAGATTAGGAGTGCGTAGTAGAGGCACATGAAAGAGTGCAGTGTGTAGTAAGAACATACTTAGTAGGAGAATAAACAAGAGAACAAACTAGACAATAAAGCAAGAGAAGAAAGAAGGAGAAAAGGATGGCCAATAGTTTGACATGACAAAAGTAGAAGGACACGCAAAAGAAGGAAGAGAAACAGACAAAGTGAAAAAGTAGCATGGAGACATAAAAGAAGGAAACACAAGCCCAAATAAGGAGTCAACATGTGTTTCCATGAGTCAAAATATGATGTAATTGGGTTTTGGGGACATGAAAAGTAGGGTTTTAAGTCCTAGAAGTTATGTAAAAATATGTAACGGCTTGGGAATATTAGGGGTTCTCCTTTCTGGTTATGTGTTGTAAGGTTTTGTCATAAGGAAAGTGAGAGAGTAGATTGAGTATGAGGGAAAAATCTATGTTTGAGTGGAGAAAGAGTGTTTCATAGAGAGGCTTGCACTGTAGAGTGGCTATGCAAGATGGAGAGAGAGATAGCATGATATATCTATTGTAAGTGTAGTGTGCAAGCCTGAGACGATTACAAAAAGAATAATAAAGAAGCCAGCCATTGTCAACATAGTCTAAACTTGGGTGAACCACATTAACTACTTTGTCTTCTTGTATTTTATGTGATTGATCATGAATATTATCTTATGCATGTTAGATTAAATCTATTTCTTACATGATCATTTTGCAATAGATATAAATGTTACAACAATTGGTTTGTGTTTCACTCTGAAGTATAAAAGAATTATATAAGTGAATTCACTAAGTAACCAAGACAAAACAATTACAGGATAATGTGCATAGAATAGACAAGTAAGAATGAATAAGATAATTGCCTCCCATTCCCTCACTACTGCAAAAACTTGGTTCCTGCAACCCAAATAGATTGATCGGGTAAGACTTCACTTGCATGCAGATGATGAAAAATGGTACATTGTATGAAGGGTTTTGTTAGTTAAGATAACTTGAATCCAGGGTCGTAGAACCGTGCATCAACAAATGGTTATGTTTTCGGGACCCAAAATCTATGATTAAGGGAATGTTTTGGAGGTCAACTAAGAAAGAGATCTCAAAATGGCTAGAAGGGAAGGAACAATAATTTTCTTAAAAAGAGAATATAAACCCTTCAATGAGCGACTACAAATGGATGCAAAGGTATGTGTACACAGAGCTACATGATATTTTCTTTGGTGAATTTTTTATTATTTTAATTGAGTGCTTAGAAAGATTAGTGGAGAATATTGGAAGGTACCGAACCGCAACATTGAGGAACTGAACTCCTGAGTTGGTAAGGAAATTGAATTTTGTAAGTAATCAGACTTCACGTGTAGTTGATTTCTAGTTGGACAGTATATTGGGGGGTTATATTATAGAATTAACAATGGATTGTACCAATTCATACAGTGTTTTAGAGAGAGATTTCGTCAAGGGTCCATGTGGAAGGTTCATGAAATCATTTTGTACATGGATAAAGATGTTATTGTGTGAAAAGTGTGTGATGAAAATGGATTCCATTTTCCAATGGGATTCATGCACATAGGGGAATTGGGGGATGGCAAGAGGATCATATAAAGGTAGGAAAGAGTGAAGGAAGCAATGAAGAAGGAATGGAGGGACTGAGAATGTAGAGAACCAAATAAGTTGTATCAAAGGAAGAAGACAAGTTTGGAGTACTGCACAGTGGAATAAGGTACAAGAGATGAAAGATTGGGGATGAGAAAGGAGAGCCACGCAATGAACCTGAGTGGAGAGAACCTTATGCAATCTTCTAGATCGTAGAGATACCATACGTAGGAGGAGAGGAAGAGAATTATTATTTTAGTCCCATAATAGAAGAGCCAGTAAGTCCTATTCAAACGAGATCCTGTGTCAATTCCATGACGACGTGTGTGTCGCCTGGATCATAAATCACATTCAACGATTTTTCAAAAGAACTTATAGTTAACAAGGGAGGACAGAGTAGCAGTAACCAGAGTAGTGGAAGTAGTGTGTAGAGTCAGATTCAACCATCATCGCCTAGGGGAGGTACTACACAAAGAAACATGGTGGGGGTAGACAACACCCTTAGACTACCTGAGTTCCAGAGATTTGGGTAAGAGGACCCATAACAACATCTATTTGTCTACGAGACAATATGGGATGTAAAGAATGTCCACGATGAGGTTGTAAATATTTTTCAATTGGAAACCACCTTTAGAGGTCATGCACTAGTCTGGTACATGAAACTATAAAGTACCACGCTTATACGACAAGCCAGGAATTTAGCAGAAATTAGACAAGTGTTGTTGAAATAGTTCAAGAAGCCAAAGTCTAAATCATTGTACCTTATAGAGTTGAAGGGAATTAAATAGGTGCAGACTGAATCAATCTATGATTATGACCAATGTTTTAAGGATCTGATGGGTAGACTAAAATTCCATATCCCGTATCAATAACATCAAGAGTGGTTTATTATAGGAATTCTACCACACATTTGCAGGTCATTGATTCAAGAGAAGGTTGCATCACAACATGAAGCTTTGGATATTGCTATGAAATTGGAAGCATCCCCTATAGGAGACAGTGGAGGGATGGCACAAATCCAAACGCAACTAGTTGCCTTGACGATTCAACTAGCAGAACTTACAAAAGGGAAGGAGAAACGAGAACAAATCTGGTGTACCAAGTGTAGAACTGAAGGCCACCACAAGGACAAATTCCCAACATTCGTGTGGTACTTGGTGACTAGGGAACTGAATCCATTACCAGGAGAGGGATATTGTGAGATATGTAATAAATGGAGACATCGTCCAATGGAGTGTCCTTTACTATAAAAATAATATCAGAGCACACTGAGGAACTTATTTTGCAACTTCTGCAAGTCATTCAAACATGAAGAGAAGGATTTTTGCTCATTCAAGTTGATGGGAGAGCGCACTTCAGATATGTATAGGATTCAAGAGGATAATGTTGTGAAAAAAGGAGGCGGTACACAATATAATAATCAGAGAGGTTTTAATCCAGGAAACAGAGGAAATTTTGGGAGAGGTCGAGGCGGAGGAAATTTTTTAAGAGGAGGTAGAGGACCGATAATGTGTTACAATTGTAATCAACTAGGCCACTTAGCTCATGACTATCCAAACCCTTGTACAACCTGCACATACTATAGAGAATTGGACTATGTGATAGAAGTCTATCCTCAAATACTCGTGAATTGGTAAGAAAGAGGGAATCAGAACCAAAACCCAAATCATAATGTACAAAAAACATGAGTTAAAAACTGAAATGAATGACCTAGAATAATAGTTGTTACATGTGAAGGAACTGAATAGGGGTTGATGCAATGAATGGAGGGAAACAGGTTGAGCATTGGGTAAGGAAATTAGCAGGACATATGCCAACATTCGACCCTCGACAAGAAAAGGAGACGTATCAGAGGGAAATAAAAGAGATATTAGGATTGGATTGGGTAGCATCAACATCATTTGTTTCTCATGTCAATGATCGCACTGTGCCAGAGAAGTTGCTTGGGAAGTTAAGTGCTCTAAGAGAGTTCCTAAGAAATTGTGTAGAGTTATTGAAAGTTGAAACTGCGATGAATGCATAATATGAAATGATTGATCATTGCGCACAATAAATGGAAACTCCTATTGCACAGAGGGTAGTGAATCAGGTGCTGCGTAGAAAGAGGACCAACAAAGAATTCATATTAAGTGTGCAAATTGGGGAATATGATGTGGATATTGTTAACTTGGACTTGGGGTCTGATGTGAATGTGTTACCAAAGTAGACCTGGGAGATAATGGGGAAAGCTAAGTTAATATGGTCTGTTTTCCAACTAATATTAGCAAACCAACACAAGATAGTACCAATTGGTCAATTGAGAGGAGTACCTGTGAACATAGATGGAGTGCGTTGTGTCGCAGACTTTGAAGTTATTGAGATTGTGGATGATAGTAAACCATATCCAACACTGATGGGACTTGAATGGGCCTTTTATAATCAAGCAATCATTAATATAAAGAGGAGGAATATGATATTTGAAGTAGGAGGCTTAAAGGTTACTACACCATTGAACCCGACAGAAGGAAAGAGGCACATAGATCCAGTGAGAGGGAATGAAATTGATAACTTGTTTGACATGAATGTGTGGATGGATGATTATGTTAAACCCATTTCAGATGGTATTCTAAGTCGTATAAGTATTAGTTCATTTGCATCATATTCAGAGGAATGTTTGGATCACTAGCAACAGAGGATGCATGAAGTATCAAGTAGACGATGTGTGCGCATAACATAATTATTGTGTTGGATTGGAACATAGTTATGTGATCCACCCAGGTATGATGGATTAACTGACATAAGATCATTTGTTAAAGAATTTGATTTCAAGGTTCCTGAATAGAAAAGGTTGTTGGCACTAGATGTTGTCCAGAAAGCTACTCCAGCTAGATGGCGGGTTGCACACAAAGAGGGAATGGAAGACTGGTCGTAGTGTCGAAGACTAATGCACGTGAGATTTGGTACCAAGTTAGAGAATATTATAGATAATTATATGGGGATCAATGACCCAACAAGACATGTGGAGCAGTGTAGAACCATATGGATTTCAGTACCGAAGAAGGAGTCGACACACAAATTTAGACATACATTGGATATAATTTCAAAGAACTAGTATCTGAACATGGAAATGTGTAGAGAAACAACAAGTTGGGACAAGGTGGTGCAAAGGTTTAAGGTAAATTTTACTTTTGAACACAAATATCCACTAATAGATGCAGTGTTACAGATCATTCGAACCAATATCTTCTCAGAAGAAGAGTCTATGGAGGTGGTATCAGTGTGCAATGTGCATAGATGATCTAAAAATGGAATGGATTTGTTTCCAATAGATATTTAAAATGAAGAAGACTTATCTCTTATAGATTGAAACTGTAAGATGGTATGTATTTGGGTAATTGGATCAAGCTACTAACACATCAATTAAAGAGTTTTTACTTGAACATGAGCAACATATCAGACATATAAAAACCATCAATAATGAACACATAACACAACAAATGATAAAGGAGTTCACCCCTCTCTTAGGCTACATCTCTTGGTCCAGCTTCCCTTGGATCATTTTCATTATTCTTAAATATTTCTCTTACAGTTCTCAGAACACAAAATAGATGGCTCCAATGGCTTCAGAACGTCCAAACACCCCTAGCTGGGATTTTTCAGCACCTGGTTTGGCCAAAAAATGAAGAAGTTACACCTCCTGGAAGTTTTCCCCTTCAAGCTTGTTGTACCTGCTCACCAAAACGCACCCACTGACAGACTAACTCGGCCTCTATGTGTTTTTTGCACCAAAACCAAACACACGCAACGGTTCCCACAAAATGGGTGAAATTGTAGGATCGTTTGTGTCGGCCCCCAAACCTCAGTGGAGAGCTCGGTCATACGGCCCCATGTGGCCAACGACCTAACAGTCGTGCACTCCAATGGATAGATCCTCCACACTTGGGTGTGGTCATTTGGTAAGGTGATATGTGACTAGGGGCTACACATCATAGCAATGTTCGTGCGTGCACCAAAGTCAAAGGAAAGGAGTGGTTGTATGGTGTTTGTGGTAAGAACTGGGGCTAAACGTCATAGAAATGGTCCGCGAGAAATTTTATAGAGTGGAAATTTGGTAAGGTTACATGGTGTATGCGTCGGGGGCTGGGGCTAGGCCCCAACCCCTTTCTCCATCGTCTGACCATTAACACAAGTTTAAATATTTAAATCAAACAATAAAGGTTAAGACAATCCATGGGCGGGCAGGTAGCTCGAGCCCTACAAAAATGTTACCCCTCGCCTGGAGGTCATGGGTTCGAATCCTATGGAGTCATAAAAATTTTACCTAACGCCAATCCATTTGGAGGGGTGCCATGTGGTAGCCCATGACTGGGCCACGTGGCATCATAACATTGGCCCAATAAAATGACACTTTTCACAACCGAATTCGTGCACTTGTCTGCCACTGAGCATGTATGACCTTGCCACGTTATTCCATGCCAACTCAGCACTCTTCCACGTCACCTGCCACGTGTAGGTTTGTACCTTGCCACACCATCATTGTACGGACTGTATAGTCAGCAAAATTTTGCATGTTTGGAAAAATGAACAGAACGTGATATATTTCTCATATGATGTCTGTTTGATCCTGTTCAAGTTGCGTTGGGTTCGTGACAACGAGGCATACGCACGTGTCCATTTTGAAGTGATTCCAAGAACTTTTATTTTTGAGCAAAATTTGATCCCCTAGATCAGTCCTCCCCATTGGGAATTTTTTGGACCTCCAAAAGAATACTTTTAATCAATCTAAAGATGAGGTTACAATTCCCTCACCTTTCCAATCTCGATTCACTTGGCCTTGCTTGAATTTGTTTTTTTAATACCAACATGAAACTTGTCATGTCTTGTCCTTTACTTGGCTTGGCTCTTTCTCAACTGTTGTTGAATGGTTTGATGCAGAAACTGAACTTGTTCAATGAACTTCTTTCCTACACCACAATGGCCAGAAAAAAGAGAAGAATGTGCTACCCTTATCATGTTGACTCTTTCACCCCGTGAAAAGCATAGCTTGCCAAGATACAAAATTTTACCATGTACATAGGAATCCAATTCCTCTTCTTGGTTTGTACGATATAAAGTTGTATACACATTTTTTCCATCAGAATCTAAAGCATATTGTTCCAAATAGCTCTTATGCATGATAGGATTATGCTTGAACAATAACTAAAGCACTAACAATAGGCCTAGTAAGCATATCAACAACTTTTTCATAAATGTACTTCTTATACCTTATCACCAAGTGGAAAACATAACTTGTCAAGGCATGCAATGGAGCTTGTTTTTCTTTCAAATATTTCTTCCACATGTTTCCTTCAGCAATCATATTCGTAGTCTTGTTCAAGAATTTGAAATCTACCCACATACGCCATATACAATCTTTCTCTAGTACTAAACCAATTGGTGACCTGCATGGCGAAGTGCTTGGTTTGATGACCCCTTTATCAAGCAACTCTTGGGCTTGTTTTCTGATTTCAACATTCTCAATGACTGGCATCCTTCACATGCCAATGTTTGGAAGAGGACCTCCTTGCTGCAATAGAATATCATGTTAGATACCCCTTTTAGGAGGCAATCCCCTTTGGTCCTGAAACATCTCAACATTTTAGTTAAAAACCTCATACAAATCAGATTGTAATTTTGCATCACATCCTTTGAAAACTTCTTCATCATTGTCTTTGGGTTTAATCATCAAAAGTACAAGGTTCTTACTAGCATTGAATAGTCTCTTCATTTGTCAAGCATTTGTAAGTGACAAATTCATCTTCTTTGTATGTGCTCTAACAATGTACTCAACTCCATTTTTAAACAAATGATACTTGTTCTCATGATGATGAAAGATGGCTCTCCTATCATATAAGTATGGGATTCCCAACACAATACCACAAATATCCAACGGAATAACATCAAGCTCTACCTCATCCATATAGTTTGCAGTGATGGAAAATATGAGTTTACACCTTCTTGTCACATGCAATTTGGCATTGTCACATATCCAACCTAAAGGGTATGGTTTAGGACGAGGAGTAGTTTCCAAATCTAGTTTCTTGAAAATATCTTCAGAAACAAGGTTTGCTTGAGATCCTGTATCAAAGAGAGTATCTATATTGGTATGTTTTGAAATTACCCTTATGTGAAAAAGCTCTATTCTTTCTTTTTCATGTTGAGTTTCATTGATGGAAGAACTTGAAGAACTAGTGCTAGCAATAGAATTCTTACCTTGTAAACCCATGGTTGTGATTTTTGTTTCATCTTCTGAATCAGATCCTAAATATTGTTGTACAGTTGCAACAATGTTTGGTTTCTCTTTGTTGTTGAAATTTTTTGGTCTCTTTTCAGGATGAAGTTTCCAACAATGGTATTCATCATGGCCATCCTTTGAAAAATGTTTACATGAGAGTTTCTCTCTCTCTTTCTTGACTGAAGAATTTTTCTTTCTATTTCCTTCAAACTCCCTCTTTCCCTTGTCTTCATTAAAAGACTTATTGTTTCCCTCTTGAGGTTCATTCCTTCCTCTTGCCTCTAAATGAGTTGCATGTACACAAACTTCATCTAGATTTGAAGGGTTAAACATAAGTATTGTATGCCTCAAGTAGCTATGCAAACCTCCAATGTATTTGGGTAAAGTTTCTTGAGCAGACAAATCTATACCCAAAACCAAAGCTCTTCTCCTAAATTATTGAGTGAAGCTTTGCACATCTTTCCCTTTAGCTTTCCTAAAGTTTTGCCAATCCATAATAGCTTTCTGCATGTATGCTAATGAATAAAATTTCCTTTTAATTGCAACAATAAAATCATTCCAAGAGGATAAAACTTTGCCATGTTTCTTCATGTCCTCTTGAGTTTTGGCTTCCCACCAAATGAGTGTTGCACTGTCCAATCTTAAAGAAGCAAGTTGAATCTTAGTTTCATCATTTGTGATTATTTGTATCCTATAATACACTTCAATTTGACGAATCTAGTTATCCAATTTATCAGAATTTACCTATCCATTGTACATTAGCAATTCAAACTTAATATCAAGCTTTAGCAAAGGAGTTTGTAAAGGATTTTTACCATGTTATTTTGGGGAATTTGGAGGTGGTTGTGAAATGGTGGAAGATGGATGTGAAGGTGGTGGAGAATCACCATTCCCTCCATTTCCCTTTGGATTTTTATCACCACTGTATCCATTTACCTTTGGAGGGTTAGAGCTTTCACCTTGCAATCTTGCATTTCTTTCTTCAAACAAAACTTTCACCATCTCAGTCATATCATAGAAACATTTTCTGAATTTTTTCTCCTCTGAAGGAAGAGTTCTATGACTCTCGTCA
Source organism: Picea engelmannii (assembly GCA_009831015.1). Classification (NCBI taxonomy): domain Eukaryota; kingdom Viridiplantae; phylum Streptophyta; class Pinopsida; order Pinales; family Pinaceae; genus Picea; species Picea engelmannii. Next base: position 237,920 of record ML799597.1, read on the forward strand.
TGATCCATACTTGGTGAATATCTCCTTGAAGCTTGAGGTGATTTGATAGTTATCCTTCTTGACAGCTGAAAACTTGGCTCTACAAGTTGACCTTCTCTTCTTGTGAGCTTCAACCTTGTGAGCATCAAAAAAACAAAAACACTTGCAAACAATCAATCCTTCAAAAACCTATGCTTTGATACCAACCGATTTGAAAATGGAATGCATTTGTTTCCAATAGATCTTTAAAATCAAGAATACTTGTCTCTTATAAATTGCAAGTGTAAGATGGTATGTGTTTGGGTAATTGGATCAAGTTACTAACACATACATTAAATAGTTTTTAATTAATCATGAGAAACATATCAAACATATAAAAACCATCAATAATAAACACATAACACAACAAATGATAAAGGATTTCACTCATCTTTTGGGATACATCTCCTGGTCCAGATTCCCTTGGATCATTTTCATTATTCTTAAAAATTTCTCTTACAGTGCTCAAAATACAAAATAGATGGCCCCAATGGCTTCAGAACGTCCAAAAACACCTAGTTGGGATTTTTCAGCACATGGTTTGGCCAACAAATGAAGAAGTTACGCCTCCTAGAAGTTTTCCCCTTCAAGCTTGTTGTACCTTCTCTCCAAAATGCACCCACTGACAGACTAACTCAGATTTTGTGTGCTTTGTGCGCCAAAACCCAGCACACAGAACGGTTCCCTCAAAATGATCTAAATTGTCGGACCATTTGCGTCGGCCCCCAAACCTCAGCGGAGAACGTAGTCGTGTGGCCCCATGTGGCCAACGACCTAATAGTCATGCACTCCAATAGCTAGCTCCTTCGCGCTTGGGTGTGGTCCTGTGGCAAGGTGATATGTGACTAGGGGATACACATCATAGCAAAGTCCACATGCACACCAAAGTCAAAGGAAAGGAGTGGTCGTATGGTATTTATGGTAAGAACTAGGGCTAAACGTCATAACAATTGTCCAGATGCAAGTTTATAGAGTGGACATATGGTAAGGTTACATGGTGTATACATCGGGGGCTGGGGCTAGGCCCCAGCCCTTTTCTCTGTCCCTCGATTGTTAACACAAGTTTAAATATTTAAATCAAACAATATAGGTTAAGACACACCATGGGTAGGCTGGTAGCCTGGGCCCTGCCAAAACGTTACCCCCCATGCGGAGGTCGTGGGTTCGACTCCTGTGGATTCATAAAAAATTTACCAAACGCCAATCAAATTGGAGGAGTGCCACGTGGCAGCCCACGACTAGGCCACATGGCACCATAACATTGGCCCAATAAAATGACACTTGTCACAACCAGATTCATCCACTTATCTACCACTGAGCCTATACGACCTTGACATGTTATCCCATGCCAACTCAACAGTCTTCCATGTCACCTGCCATGTGTGGGTTTGTACCCTTCCACGTCAGCACTGTATGGACTATACAGTCAACACAATTTTTCATGTTTGGAAAAATGAACATAATATCTTTCTCATATGACGTCTATTTGAGCCCGTTCAAGTTGCATTGGGTTCGTGACAATGAGGCCTACACACGTGTCTGTTTTGAAGAGATTATGAGCACTTTTATTTTTGAGAAAAAATTGATCCCCTAGATCAATAGAGCTTCTATGATTGTTCATGAATTACTGGAGTGTTACAATGTCGTTAAAGAAGAACATGATGAGGGAGATCCCAGGAATGCGAAAGTACATAAAACTCTAGGGAATGTGCAATAGAAGGGCCAGAGCTTGAATCTATTGCATATACATAGCCAATAAAGACACAAAAAGTGAACATTGGGATGACAAAGAACCCAAATTTTGCGTAGATAGGAGATTATTGGAGGGATGATACTATGGAGAAGATTGCATCTTTATTGTGCAAGTATCAAGATATATTCCCAAATACATTCTTGAAAATCAAGGGAATATATGGGGAATTAGGCGAGATGAAAATCCCTTTGAAATCATGTGTTAAACCATTGTGACAAAGACCCTATAGGTTAAATATGAAGTACAAAGAGAAGGTGAAAACAAAAATAGACAAGATGTTGGATGCAGAAATCAATGAACCAGTGGTGGAATCAAAGTGGATAAGTCCAATGGTAGTGCAAGACAAGAAAACAGGAGGAATCAGTATTTACGTAGATATGAGGAAGTTGAATGATGCATGTCTACATGATCCATTTCGAACACCATTCATAGATGAGGCACTAGAGAATGTAGGAGGGTAGGAGGATCATTCTTTCATAGATAGATTATTCGGGTACTGTTAGCAACAATTGTGGTATCGGGGAACAAAGGTCTGCAGGACTGCACGATAAGTGCCCAAGCACAGCACACAGAAGAAATCTTCTTGGGGCCCGAGTCAAGCAAGCGAGCTTGATCATGGACATGAGAAGCGGCGAAAGATCTGTAGGAGCGCCTCATCGAAAATAGGGATATCGGGGATCCCGGGAGCTAGAGTTTTATGCATTTCAGAATCGCGATTCGCGATTTCCTGATAGGTGGGAACGGTTGTCAATCATGGAGGAAAGATGGCAAACTTTGCAACAAGGAGCGGACCGTTGACAGGACAGCGGTCATGAGCCATCGCGGATCGGGAAATCGCGATTCCGGAGGATGCGTGTTCGTTGACATCGCAAACCGTGAAATCCCGATGGAAATAATGGTCAAAGGCATATGGTGGTGGTCATGGTGGTTAGACATCGTTTCCACCTTAAATGGAAAGTCCAGAAATGACTGAAATCTTGTCAATTCATTCACAGGTCCTTTTGGAGCACGATTGCGTCTGACTAAAGTTCGTGATTGTCCAGAGACTGCAGGCACAGTAAACATGTAGACGTAATGTCTTCAATGCGATGTCTCAAATTGGCTTCTATGTTTTTGCTCTAAGTATTTAGAGAAGTTTTTCTCACATTTTGTGGGTATCGATGGTTGAGTTGAGCTCTCGGTTGTAAAGTTTTAATGAAGCATTCTTGCTCTGGTTATGTATTAACTTTTGAGACTTCTTGCCTTATGAATGTCAGTTTCTTTCATGTCTTTGTTTACGCGGTGTTAGAGCAACTCGGAATTGGAGGATCCAATCGAGTTGTAGCTATTATAGGATGATGTTGTAATGGATCACTGTAATAGTTGCACTGTCTCTAATCAGTTCTTGTGATTTCCTCAGTGCCGAGTGACTTGGAATTGGAGGATCCAGTCAAGTCCCCTTTCAGTTCCTTGAGACCCTGAACCAAGTGAATCTTTCTTTCAGAGTATTTCTTCTACAAACTGCTGAAAGCCTGGTGCCCAAGTTGTTTGCTCACTTTTCCTACTAAGTCTTCCACCTGTTCATCTTATAATCAACCCACTGGCTGAAGTTAGGATTCCAGACCTCCTTTTCTCTTTACATACCAGACCCAGTCCCTGAGTTAGAATGATATTTCCTTGAGTCTTACCTCCATTTGATCATCCCTTTAAACAAACCGTGACATAAAACTGATGGGTGTCGAGCTCTACTCCTGCAAGCAATCTAGGAGTGAATTCTGATGCTAACATTTCTAGCGCCGTTGCCGTGGACGAAGTTGAATATTTTCCCTGGGTAGAACGACATTGAGCCTCTAAATCCGAAGGTGCATCGGATTATCGGAGCCTTTCATGATTGCTAATTTGCACCTGGCGACTCTATTGTGACGACTCCGCTGGGGAGAACCTGCTCTGTTAATTGTGGCTTTCAGAGGCAGGCATACGCAGTCTCATCCACAGCTGCCTCTAGCTATGCCTGAAACAGATCCATAGGTGGTGCTCAAAAAGGGGAAGGCCTCTGAAGAAGAAGCGTCCATCACTGAACCAGGTAATCCACCATATCCTTCTGTTGGAGCTCCTTTTTCTTCCCCTCAGTTATTTGACAGGCCTGTCTCTGCAGTTTCTCATTTCCTAAATTTTGGGAGTGTTCCTGTCGAGTTTTCCTCTCTTGGTCTGGGTCCGAAGGGTCAAGACCTTGTCACTCCCCTCTCTCCTGAAGCTATACCCTGGCATAGACCCACAACCACTGAAGATTTCCCCACTCTTGCACAAGGAGGAGCACCTGCTGACTTGAGCTTGATAGCCCGTTCCTTGGATCACCTCTTGTTTCCCACCCCACTCCGAGATTCATTCCCGATAGCCCCTTCACGAAATCCTTCTCCTCCAAATTCTCCTCCACCTAATATTCCCATGGCTGGTGCCAATCCCCCTCTGAATAGAATGGACACCATCATTGCTGCTAGGTATGCTCCCTTGATTTTACCTCAGCCCATGAATCCTTTCCCTGCTGGAGATTACTTGAAATATATGCCCAAGTTCACCAGGGAAGGGGACATAACTGTGGAAGAACACCTGGCTGCTTTCTACAGTTATGCAGACAACCTGAACATTGGAAATGAAGATGTCTGGATGAGGATTTTCGTCCAGAGCCTGGATGGTGAGGTGCGGAAATGGTTTAGAGGATTAGCTCCCGTATCTATTTTTGGAATTGAAGCCCTGGATAATGCTTTCCTGAGGCAGTGGGGAGATAAGAAGGATTTCATGTATTATATGACTAAGTTCGGGTCTTTGAAGAAGATGGAAGGAGAGTCTGTCTCTGATTTCTCCAAAAGATTCAATAAAATGTACAATAAGATTCCTAATGAAATAAAGCCATCAGAAGCCTCGGCCAAGATGTCTTATGCTAGTGCGTTTGGCCCCGATTTCTGTCTTTTATTGAGAGAAAGAAGAGCCGCCTCCTTGGCTCAAATGCAAGACGCAGCCATAGAAGTGGAATCCAATGTATTAGCAGCCAATAGACTGAGGAACGAGGCTGATGCGGGTAGAAGAAAGGGAAAATCCGAAGTCTCGACTTCTGGCCCATCGGCGCCCCACCTTCAAGTAGATGAGATGACCAAGATGGTGAAGTCTCTATCTGTAGAGATGGAAAGAATTAAGGTAGAGAGGAGGCAAGCATACAAGGGCCCTCAGAGCGCTGAAAACAAAGGAGGTTTTCGGAGGCCGAACAATATCGCTTCCCCGATGATGCAAAGAGATAGAGATGACCAGAAAGTTCAGGCCCCTTTTCAAAACAATTTTGTGGCTGAGGGAGAAGAAGGGGAAACAGACGAACTTGAGCCTAAAATCCATTACTTTGGAGATACTCCTCCTTTTCCTCATCTCACTCAATCTGCATATGAGGAGTCTCTCATGGACAGTCAGCTAAATGAATTGAGCAAGGGAGAAAAGGCTGGCGGCGGTCAAGGCAGGTACAACCTGAGGTCCAACAAGAGGACAACAACACCTGATATTCCTGAGCATTCCACTAGAACTGAAAATCTTGCTAACGCAGTAGAAGATGGTCACAGAGGTAACAAGGCCCAACCCCTCTCTCCCATTGTCCATAATCATGTTCCTGAAATAAAAGAAATTCCAAAGCCTACATCTTATTTTAACTTTGAGCATGAGATCCAAAAGATCAGGATCCATGTGCCCCTCATTGAGCTGATTAAACATGACGAATTCAAAAAATGCTTCTCTGATCTTTTACAGTCTGAAGCCTCATGCCTTCCCTCAGACTCCATAAACCTCCAAGATGAAAATCTAGTAGTTGTCCTGGGCCCTATGGTAGAAAACAGAGATGACTCATCTCCCCCTTTCTACACATCCCTGAACGTACATGATAAAGTGCTGCACAACTACTTGATGGATTCAGGGGCCTCTCACAACCTCATGCCCAAAACTGTCATGGAAGAATTAGGGCTAGAAGTTACCCGAGCCTATCATGACCTCTATTCCTTTGACTCCAGGAGAGTTCAGTGTCTTCGAGTGATCAAAGACCTGGTTGTGACCTTGTTTCAACTGCCCATGAAGAGTGTGGTCATGGATATTGCAGTAGTTGATGTCCCCCCCAAGTTCGGTATGCTATTATCAAGATATTGGATAAAAAGACTGGGGGGAACCTTGCAAATGGACCTTACATACGCTACTATCCCAGTGTTTGGGGGAGAGCATAGGAGACTGTACAGAGAAGCCCGGCTAGCTTACATAATCAGTGATGAAGCCAACCCCACCAATCATCCCATCTTCGCCTTGGACACTGATTTAGGCTCCAGTTTGCTACAGCTCACACATGCCCCCGAGCCTCCTCTCAAACTCAGAAAGCAACCCACTGTTCCCCTTGTAGTTTCTCCATTCGTCACCCCAATCTAGAAAATGTTCTTTGATGGAGCCTTTTCCCGAGAAGGCGCTGGAGCTGGGGTGGTTTTTGTGTCACCTGCTCAGGAAACCATATCCCTGTCATACAAATTAGAATTTGAAGTTACCAATAATGTGGCAGAGTATGAAGCTCTTGTCCTGGGGCTAAGAGCCGTAAAGGAAATGGGAATTCAGGAGGTAGCAGTTTTTGGAGATGCAGAGTTGGTGATTCAGCAGGTCAGGAACGCTTATCAGGCTAAGCATCCTCGACTCAAGAGTTACAGGAATGAGGTTTGGGACCTTATTGACAGTTTCTTCTCAGCGTTTAATATTTCTTTCATCCCAAGAGAGGAGAACACCATGGCAGATTCCTTGGCTACATCGGCTAGCAATTTCAAAGTACCGTTGCCGCCCAAATTCAGATATGATGTAGAGGTAAAATACAGGCCCTCCATATCTGACAACATCAAACATTGGAAGGTATTCGAGGATGATCTCGAGGTCAAGAGGTTCTTGGAGACTGTCGAAGAATTTTCATAAATGCACATTGACCAAGATGTCGTCTCAGAAGAAAATCTTGATGGGGGTAATTTTCTGAATAAGATTGCAAGGCGTGACATTGTATAGCTGCCCAGCAACCACATTCCCAGAGGACTGGTTCCTTTGGAAAGACTTTTTGATGAAAATGATGTATCGTTAAAGGGAAAAGTCTCAGAAGAGAACGTTGGTACTATTCAATGCAACATTGGGACCGAGGGTGAGCCCAAGTTTGTCAAATTGTCAAAGAGTCTGATAGAGGAGCAGAGGTCCGGATACATTAGGCTTTTGAGGGAATTTGCTGATGTGTTTTCCTGGACCTACGAAGACCTCAAAACCTATGACACCTCTGTCATTGAGCATAAAATTCCATTAAAGGAGGAGGCAAAGCCGTTCAGGCAGAAGCTGAGACAGATTAATCCCATGTTGTTGCCTATCATGGAGAGGGAAGTGAAGAAGCTGCTTCAAGCTCCGATCATTGTGCCACTAAGATATTCAGAGTGGGTGGCCAACTTGGTGCCAGTAAGGAAAAAGAATGGAGAAATCCGAATCTATGTAGACTTCAGAAACCTGAACAGGAGCTCACGGAAGGATAACTACCCCTTGCCAAAGATGGAACATATACTGCAGAGGGTGACAGGAGCTTCCAAGATGTCCATGATTGATGTTTTCTCTGGCTACAATCAGGTCTCTGTTCTGCCTGAAGACAGAGAAAAGACAGCATTCACCACTCCATGGGGCACATTCATGTATGCCAAGATGCCATTTGGACTAATGAACGCAGGGGCAACTTTCTAGCGTGCCATGGACATAGCTTTCGCCGGGGAAAAGGATAAATTTGTGGTCATTTATCTGGATGACATCACAGTATTTTCAAAATCTGATAAAGAACATCGTCGCCATCTCAGGAAAGTTTTCTTGAAATGCAGAAAGTTTGGCATTTCATTAAACCCCAAGAAATCTCTATTCGCCATGAAGGAGGGAAAGTTACTGGGCCACATAGTATCAGCAGAAGGAGTCAAGATTGACCTCAGCAGAGTTGAGGCGATACAAGCCTTATCCATCCTGAGGTCCAAGAAGGAGGTTCAATCTTTCCTCAGTAAAATTAATTTTCTGAGGAGGTTCGTACCTAACTTTGCTAAGGAGGTAAAGCTTATAACATCCATGCTAAAGAAAGAGAATGAAGTAAGGTGGACCCCTCAATCGTGGCATTCTTTTGAACAAATCAAGAAGGCCCTGACTGAAGCTCCTGTGCTTATCAGTCCCGATTACTCGAGGATTTCCTTATTTTCTCCTTTGCCTCGCCTAATACAGTGGCTGTTGTTCTATTACAGACAAATAACAGTGGGCTAGAGCAGCCTATTTCTTATTTCAGTCGAGCATTGAGGGATGCCGAAGTCAGGTATGAGACTATGGAGAAACAGTCTTATGCTCTAGTAAAATCTCTCAAAGATTTTAGAACCTATATCCTACAGTCAAAGATCATCGCCTATGTCACCTCGGCTGCTATTAAAGACATTCTTGTTCAGCCTGACATAGACGGGAGAAGGATTAAATGGATAGCCAAAATCCTAGAATTCGACCTGGAAATAAGGCCCACCAAATTGATCAAAGGGCAAGGTTTAGCCAAGATGTTGGCTGAAGAAAATTGCCACGCGTTGGGGATAAGTGTCATCAATGAATGCTCAGATATTCAGCAGGATCGACCGCCTGACGTAGACCATCAAAGGGAGCCTCCATTGGCTCGATGTCCTTAGTATAAGGATGTATTATGCTTTCTGCAGGAGCTGCAGCCTCTAGAAGGCCTGCAAAAAAGAAAAGCAAGATCTCTAAAGCTCAAAGAAGTCAGGTACTGCCTGATCGATCAGGTGTTATATTGGAAAGACCCCCTGGGGGTGATTTTAAAATGTATAAGTCCACCAGAGGCTGAGATGATCGTGGTTGAATTTCACAGCAGCCTGTGTGGAGGGCACCATTTCTGGAGAGCCACAGCTCACAAAATCCTTAGGGATGGATACTACTGGCCTACCGTGTTCACTGATGTCTGCAAAGGGGTCAGAGCCTGCATCAAATGTCAAAAATTTGCAGGAAAGCATCAGCTCAGGTCTCTGTCGTTAAATCTGGTGGTGGTTTCGGGGCCTTTTCAGCAGTGGGGCCTAGATTTCATTGGAGAAATTCACCCTCCCTCCAGTGGGCAGCATAGGTGGATCCTGACTGCTACAGATTTCTTTACCAAGTGGATTGAAGTTATCCCCACCAGGAGTGCTTCCCACAAGGTAATCATTGGATTCTTGGAGGACCTCATCACAAGGTTCGGCTACCCGAATAAGATTGTGATCGATAATGCAACTGCTTTCGGGTCTGAACCACTAGCCAAGTTCTATGAACAGTTCGGGATCAAATTGATTCATTCCACCCCATATTATCCACAGGGAAACAGTCTAGCGGAATCCTCCAATAAAAGCCTGATAAGGATCATCAAAAGGTTGTTGGAAGACAACAAAAGTGCATGGAATTCAAAGTTGAAATTCTCCCTCTGGGCCGATCGGGTGACTACAAAGAGATCTATAGGTCTCTCCCCTTTCCAGTTAGTCTATGGAGCCGAAGCTGTCTTCCCTCCTCAGCTGGCCATTCCCGTAGAGAAATTCTTCCAGGATTATCAAGAAGAGTCGAATGACATGGTCAGAAGGATTCATCAGCTAGTAGAGGTCCAGCAGGCTAGAGAGCAGACAGTGGACAGGATTCAGGACCATCAGCAAAGGATCAAGCAAGTCTTCGATAAGAAGGCCAAGGAGGAGCGGTTCCAGGCAGGAGACCTGGTGCTGAAGTGGGATGCTCCTAAACAAGATAAGGGCAAACATAGTAAATTTGAAGCCCTGTGGATTGGGCCTTTCAGAATCTCCGAGACTTTCTCAAATAACACATACAAGCTCTGAGATTTGGAAGGTGAAGAAATTTTTAGCAGCCCAGTGAATGGGCATTTCCTGAAAAAATATATTATCTGAGCCTCCAGTGGCTCCTTTGTGTGTAAATATTGTCCTTTGTTCTTTTAATCGTTGTTGTTTCTATTTTTTGTGACCTAATAATGACTCCATAGCCCAAAAGTGAGGCACTGGAACTGCAAAACGAGTCCTTAGAGCATCACATGGACGACTCTATCCCCCATGGAGCCTAATGTTAGCAACAATTGTGGTATCGGGGAACAAAGGTCTCCAGGACTGCACGATAAGTTCCCAAGCGCAACACACAGAAGAAATTTGCTTGGGTCCCGAGTCAAGCAAGCGAGCCTGATCATGGACATGAGAAGCAGTGAAAGCTCCGCAGGAGCGCCTCATCGGAAATCGGGATAACGGGGATCTCGGGAGCTAGAGTTTTATGCATTTCAGAATTACAATTCGTGATTTCCCGATAGGCGGGAACGGTTGTCAATCATGGAGGACAGATGGCAAACTTTACAACAAGGAGCGGACCGTTGATAGGACAACGGTCATGAGCCATCGCGGATCGGGAAATCGCGAGTCCGTAGGATGCGTGTTCGTTGACATCGCAAACCGTGAAATCTCGATGGAAAGAATGATCAAAGGCATATGGTGGTGGTCACTTGAGCCGGGGCCTAGTCAAAGGGCTAGCACGGAAGGCGCATCGGCGATCGGGGAGTCACGAGTCCCGTGAACACAAACACTGTGTCATCGCGAACATCAAAACTCCGATGGGGGGTTTGGCTATGGTCACGCGGAGACAGGTCATTTGGATCATGTTTTAGCCGGTAGGGGCTAGCTCCTAGGAGGAGGAGCTCATCGCACATCAGGATATCAGAGATCCCGGAGGCAAGGAGTTCATGCATATCGAACTCGCGAATCCCGAATCCCCAAAATCCCGAAACCTCATCACATACCTCTATTACCTATCCCTTTCCGCCACGTCCTATCCCCGTGTCATGCCAACCACAGTTTCTTCCCGGCCCCTATGTTCCCTCCACCTGGCTCATTCACTTCGAAGCCCACGAATTCTTCCGTTTGCATTTTTTCTATCGTTCTCCCTCTGCCACATCCATCCATATGGCCTCTCCCCATCCCATCTCCACACCGAGCATGTCAAACCACCCATGCCTGATCACCGTCCATTCACCACTTCGTGTCAAGTCCTCCAGTCATGACGACGGCCTCCACGTCTACCCGCTAGTCTCTCCATGAATTCTCTGAAGCAGATCCAAATGGCAGAATGAGAAGGGCCCCATATACTGTAGGTACAGAATCGACCGGGGCCTTTCCCGATCCCAATGAAACAATTATTGCAGCAGTTGATGGTGGTTAGACATCGTTTCCACCTTAAATGGAAAGTCCAGAAATGACTGAAAGCTTCTCAATTCATTCACAGGTCCTTTTGGAGCACAATTGCGTCTGACTGAAGTTCGCGATTGTCCAGAGACTGCAGGCACAGTAAACATGTAGACGTAATGTCTTCAATGCGATGTCTCGAATTGGCTTCTATGTTTTTGCTCTAAGTATTTAGAGAAGTTTTTCTCACATTTTGTGGGTATCGATGGTTGAGCTGAGCTCCCGGTTGTAAAGTTTTAATGAAGCATTGTTGCTCTGGTTATGTATGAACTTTTGAGACTTCTTGCCTTATGAATGCCAGTTTCTTTCATGTCTTTGTTTACGTGGTGTTAGAGAATCTCGGAATTGGAGGCTCCAGTCGAGTTGTAGCTATTATAGGATGATGTTGTAATGGATCACTGTAATAGTTGCACTGTCTCTAATCAGTTCTTATGATTTCCTCAGTGCCGAGTGACTTGGAATTGGAGGATCCAGTCAAGTCCCCTTTCAGTTCCTTGAGACCCTGAACCAAGCGGATCTTGCTTTCAGAGTCTTTCTTTTGCAAACTGTTGAAAGCCTGGTGCCCAAGTTGTTTGCTCACTTTTCCTACTAAGTCTTCCACCTGTTCATCTTATAATCAACCCACTGGATGAAGTTAGGATTCCAGACCTCCTTTTCCCTTTACATACCAGACCCAGTCCCTGAGTTAGAATGATATTTCCTTGAGTCTTACCTCCATTTGATCATCCCTTTAAACAAACCGTGACATAAAACTGATGGGTGTCGGGATCTGCTCCTGCAAGCAATCCAGGAGTGACTTCTGACGCTAACAGGTACCATCAGATAAAAATTGTGTAGGAAGACATGTATAAAAATACTTTTATGACAGAGTGGGGAAGTTATCAGTACACATTGATGCCCTTTGGAATGAACAATGCACTAGCAGTTTTTTCAAGAGTTGTGGTCACGGATTTTAAACAATTTATTCATAAGTTCCTTGAAGTGTACTTAGATGATTGGATTGTGTTTATTCTATTGAAGGATCACATAGTAGTAATCAATTTAATGTTGTATAGGTGTGTAAAATGTCATATTTCACTGAATTTGATGAAGTGTATTTTTTGCAGACCTTTTGGAATCTTGTTGGGCCACATGGTTTGCAAGCAGGGCTTATTAGTAGATCCTACAAAGATTGCAGTAATTATAGGTTTACAACCACCTACACCAGTCAAACAGTTGAGGGAAACTCTAGGTCACACAAGATATTGTAGGAATTTTATCAAAGGTTATGCACAAATTACAACACTGATGGAGAAGTTGTTGAAGAAGGAAGCAAAATTCCAATGGAATGAGGACTATCATAAAGTTTTGGACCCATTAAAACGAAAATTAATAACTGCACCAATTTTAATCTTTTCAAATTGGAACAAGGAATTCCATGTTCATGTAGATGTGTCTTCGATATATTTGGGATCAGTACTATCTCAACCAGGGGAAGGAGACGTAGATCACCCAATTTTTTTTGCAAGTAGAAATACGTCCATAGTAGAGAAAAATTACACCACTATAGAACGCGAAGGATTGTCAATTGTATATGATCTGCAAAAGTTCAGACATTATTTATTGGGTTCTCACATTAAGATGTACACAGACCATTCTTCACTAAAATACTTAGTGAACAAGCCAATGTTTGGGGGGAGAATATGTAGGTGGTTACTGATGTTTTGGGAATATGATTTTCAATTTGTTTTGAAATCAGGGAAGTTGAATGCAGGACTTGATCACTTATAATGCATACTATCAAGAGAAAACACAAGGAATCTAGATGACAACTTGTCAGTTGCATAGTTATTTTAATTTAAGATGGTGGATGACTACTTTGCATACATCATGCAGTTTCTAAGTACAGGAATGGCCCCGTCAGACATGACAGGCACAGCAAAAGAAAAAAATTAGTAGTTAAAGCAAGAGACTATCAACTCATTGCAGGGAACTTATACAAGTTAGGTGTTGATGGAATATTGAGACATTGTGTGTTGGAGCATGAAAATCCTATGATACTCATAGAAGCGCACAAAAGGATTGCATGAGGACACTACGCAGGTAAAGCGACTGTGCAGAAGATCTTGTGTACAGGGATCTGGTGGCCCACACTTCATAAGGATGCTAAAGAATACTATCAGGCATGTGATGTATGTCAAAGGGTGGGAAAGCCATCTAGGAGGGATGAAATTCCTTTACACCCATAGGTTACATTGCAAGCATTTGATAAATGGGCCATAGAATTTTTGGAGCCAATCAATCCATTAGCAAGAAGATTAGGAGTGAGGTACATAATCAGTGCGATAGAGTCTTTGAATAGATGGACAAAAGCAACATCAGTCATAGACTGCACCATGGAGACTTATGCACAATTCATATTTGTTAATGTAGTCATATTATTCGAATGTACGCGCATATTACTCAGTGATCAAGGAACACACTTCCTTAATAAGACATTTGCAACATTGACTAGTGAATTTCAAATTCATCACCAAAAGAGTACTTCGTATCATCCTCAGGACAATGGGATAGTAGAAGCTTCTAACAATATTCTAGAGAATTCCTTGACAAAGATCTGCAACATAGGGAGATATGATTGGGACTTAACAGTTCCTACAGCGTTATGGGCCTACAAGACTACAAGAAAAATGTTGAAAGGGAAGACACCTTTTAGGTTGGTTTATGGGAAAGAAGCAGTGATTTTGATGGAGTTTATTCTGCCTAGTCTGTGTGTTGCAAAAATTATTGATATTTCAGATTTTGGTGCAGTAGAGGAGAGATTTTCATAGTTAGTGCAGCTTGAGGAAGTTCGGTTTGTCCCAAGCTTCCATCAACAAGTTCATAAGGAAAGGCTAAAGGAATGGAATGATAGACACATTAAAAAGAAAAAGTTCCAAGTGGGAGGCTTAGTATTACTCTATGACAGTAAATTTATGCAGCATCTAAGAAATTTTTATCTGCATTGGTTAGGAACATATGTGATTCAACATGTGATGGAGACAGGTGTTGCACAATTGGAAATATTGAATGGAGAATCCCTGGGAGGAATGGTGAATGGGAGTGGGCCGACCGTCTATACAGTAATCCGAACTACGTGAAAACACATGTATCATAGTAGTTGTACTATAGTAGGAAGGTAAAATACAGAAAAAAAAAAAAATAATAATAATAATAGAAAAAGGAAGAAAACAAATAAAAGGGGGAAAATGATAAATACAAGGTAAACATGAAGAGGTATCATGCAGAAAAAAGGAATATCATACAGGTAATAGAAAAAATGCAAATTCAGTCAATTCCACACGAAATAAATATGTGACAAAGGACATTTTGATAGTTAAAGACATTAAAAGGGTGGAAACAATGACTAAAGAGTGATTAATGCCCAATCATAAAGACGACGCATATCCATAAATGGAAACAACCACCGATAATTGTGACATATTGGAAGTATGAGGTAAAAATCCAACGAAAGATATGGTAATAAAGTAGCAATAAATTAAGTATTCATCACACCATTGGCATATTAGACAGTCAATTTAGGCACGAAGGGACATGGAAAACTAGTGGAGGGGCACAAAAGTCATAGTTGGTCGACAAGCATTAGTTATTTTCACTTATAGTTTCATGCGAGTAATAGAGAGATGAGAAACACATAGAAAAGTTGAGTAAAACCCCATAGCTGAAGAAAATTGTCACTAGTAACCATGTTACAGAAATGGCATGCAGCAATGGTCGTGCTAAAGAAAGTTTGAACAAGAGAAAAACTAGTAGAACCAAAGTTTGAGGAGACTCTGAGAGAATCATCTTCAGAGATGAGGTTTCCTCGTGACTACATCCTGCCAAGGAAGGATGATTCCCCACCAGTAACATTGCAAAAAACTCTCTACTATGAGCTAGTGATGCCTGGCATCCCAAAAGGGGTTATCGTGGATTAAGACATGCTAGAGAGGGTTTTGCAACTCAAATACATGGAACATGATATTATATACACGAAGAATTTTCCTGAACTTTCACTTCACCACTACTTAGAGATGAGGAAAGATCCAACAACGAACCAGAGGATACCCATGCCAAAGGTATGGGAAAGAGGATTGGAGAGAACATGCATACTAAACCTATTCAACATCCCTCACTTTGGCCAAAGAAACAAGGTAAATGCGTGCATCAAGTTTCTCTTAACTTGTATAAATGGATGATATTTGTGGTTAGACATGCCAACTTCAATAGATACAAAATTGATTGCAAGGATCACATGATTACCAACATAAAGAAAAGATCCAAACTCATTGTTTGATGATAAGAAAACTGACAGGACTCTATCAAAGATAATGAGGCAAACATTTCTCACAGTTCATGGGGTGCGTGGATTGGAGGTGCCAAGCATATGTGACCCAACCATAAGGCTTTCAACACAAGCATTGGAATGCAATCTACTGAGGAAATGCAGGAAATATCAAGTACTAGCAGGAGTGATAGCTCTGACAGACAAGTGTGTCGAAGCGACTTCCATGAGTTGGGCATCATACTTATTGAACTAATTCCTCCTTGATTGTGCAAAAGCACGTGATAGGGGAATGGAGTTGCACTATCCATGGCTACTAATTTTGATTTCATTCGCAGCATGGTAAGAGCCGAAGGACACAAAGTTCTTGGGACTCTGAGGTAAGCCATGTTTAGAGTTTATGTACCATAACTTCTAGTACACAACTAATAAAAGAAGAAAGATTGACACTAATTTCGAGTTGTTCATGTACGGTGAAAGGATTCATCACTACATTAGGACTACACCACAAATTTCATAGAAAATGGTAGACATGTATACCCTAGTTTTGTTATTTAGGTAAAAATGATACCATATGTATGTACAAGAGAAGAAGAACCAGAGAGAAGAATGGGTCTAGAAAAAGTATAAGATCATCGAAGACAATATCCAACTAATTATGCAATATTGGGATCCATATTGGAATATTCCAGTGGATGAAGCAAAGATAGAACACCAAAACAATGACACATATGGACAAGGTGATGGACAGGGTAATAGGAAGGGTTATGAAGAGAATTATGACCAGGGAAAAGATACAAAAGACATGTAGGAAACAGGACCAAGATCTGGGGTCAAAAGAAAATATAAGGGGAAGGGTCAAGTAGTAGTTGCGCAAAAAAAGATGAAAGCGCACAAGTTACCCCCTATCTATAATCTGACCGATGACAATATGGAAAGAATTGGATCCCAAGTACGGGATGTTGCAGAAGAGGCCATTGAGGAAGAAATAAAGAAACAGGAAGAACTACATCAGTAAGTGCATGCACATTTAACACAATTGCAACAACTCTTTGAAGTAGCCAGAATAACACTAGAGTGTAGATCAGAGGAAGGATTGTCCACGAGTCTAGTGGATGAAGTAGAGGCTACTAATCCAATCCTGGCCAAGTTAGTAGCCTGGCACATAGTGCTAGAGATCCAACCATATGCAATTGAGTTCTCAACACCAAAACTGCAATAACTGATGAAAACAACGAGTCACCTAAATATACTAGTATCACGGATTCCTATACATGTATTACAGATTTTGCACATAGGAATTATGCATGAAATCATGCTCCACATATATGAATCATAGAGAGAATTGACCAAGGTGACAGACAAAAATACAGAAGCACAACAAAAGTACACAATTTCTCTGTAAGAAAAGAGCAAATTTGAAGAGAAAGTGGAAGGAGCAATGAAGGCAAGGAATGAGGTTGAGGAAAGGGCTGAGAAAGCCTCAAAAGAGAAGGAAAAAGTTGAAAAAATGGCACAAAATATACAAGCGAACATCCAAAATTTGTATAAGGAAATTTGAGAAGTACCATTAGTAGTGGAGGAAACCATGGAAGAACAGGTATCCAAAATCGAAGAAGTCATCAAAGGATTATGTACAAGGATTGAGGAATTGCAATCATGTGTAGTGTCAGGAACACCACCAAAAGAAAGGGCAGGCAAGGAGAGAACAATGATGACAACAGTAGAAAATATCAAGAAGTTGTAGGGGGGATGCCCAAAGCTCTGTAAGGAAACTGCACAAACATGGAAAACCCTGGTGGGGGTCCAGAAATGAAGGTCATGGAAACCAAATTGAGGGATGTGCAGGAAAAGGCGCAGAAGGATTCAAAGAGAATAAAAACTCTCCCACTTATTGAATGAATGATGAGCATTTTGGCACAAAGGCAGTCAAATGAGGAAATTGAAAATTTATGAGACTAGTACAATATCCTTAAATAATGATTAGGAATGCTACAAGATGAGGCAATAAGGGTGATAGGAGACCTAGAAACTACATAGGGAAAAGTGAAGTAATAAATGCACAACACAAAAGATTAGCTCACAAACCTGACAACATAGGGTGTCGATGAGATTTTGGGAACATAGGAAAAAATAACAAAGGATGTTGCGACAACAAAGGACGCTTCCCAAAATTTCATAGAAGCATGGAAGAGCACACAACAAGCATGAGTGGCTCAGGACGAGCCACAAGTGAGTTTTGGGGGCTTGTTGGATAGGAAATTTTTGGATATAGTTTTCATGAAAATCCTAAGTATGGAGAATAGGTGCAACATAAGAAGAAATAAGATAAGGTAGGAGTGGAGTGTGCAACAAAGGCACATTCAGGATCAAGAGTGTGTATTAGAGGCACATGCAGAAGTGCAGTGCACAGTAAAAACATACTTAGTAGGAGAATAAAGAAGTGAACAAAGCAAAGAATTAAGAAAGAGAATAAAGTGGAAAAAATGAAGGACAATAGTCTGGCATGAAAAAAGTAGAAATATGCGCAAAATAAGGAAGAATAACAGTCAAAGTGAAAAAGTTGCATGCAGACGTAAAAGCGAGAAATGAAAGCCCGGACAACGAGTCAACACGAGTTGTCATGAGTTAGACTGATATTTAATTGGGTTTTCGGGATATGAAAAGTATGGTTGTAAGCCCTAGAATATATATATATATATATGTGTGTGTGTGTGTGTGTGTGTGTGTGTGTGTGTGTGTGTGTGTGTGTAATAGGTTGGGCAGATTAGGGGTTCTCTTGTCTGGTACTGTGTTGTAAGGTTTTGTCATAAGGAAAGTGAAAGAGTAGACTGAGTATGAGGGAAAAATATATGTCTGAGTGGAGAAAGAGTGTTTCATAGAGAGGCTTGCATTGCAGAGCGGCTATGCAATATGGAGAAAGAGATAACATGATATATCTATTGTAAGTGCAATGCACAAGCCTGAGACGATTACAGAAAGAATAATAAAGAAGCCAGTCATTGTGAACCACATTAAACACTGTCTCTTCTTGTCTTTTATGTGATTGATCATGAATATTCTCTTATGCATGTTAGATTAAATCTATTTCTTACATGATCACTATGAAATAGATATAAATGTTACAGTAATTTGTTTATGTTTTACTTTGAAGTATAAGGGTATTATATAATTGAATTCACTAAGTAACCAAGACAAAACAATTACAGAATAATGTGCATAGAACAGATAAGTAAGAATGAATAAGATAATTTCCTCCCATTCCCTCACTACTACATAAACTTGGTTCATGTAGCCCCAATAGATGCCTCACGTAATACTTCACTTGAATGTAGGCGATGTCGAAAGGGCCAGTCTCTGAAGGTTTTTTTTGGTTAAGATAAATTGAACCTAGGGTCTTATAACTACACGCCAACAAAATGCATGAAGAAACAAGTTATTAGGCTTATAGAGTGAGTTTTGTAGTGCAAAGAAAATGAGTTGTTGTTGAGAGTTTCATGTTGTAGATGTAATTCCCTAGAGTTCCTAACAAGAAATATTCCTAGCCAACCTATGTTGGAGCCATGTGAAGAATTTTGAGGTTCTTAAAGGCTCCCCAACATGCCTGTAATGTGACCTCTTGTTGGGAACCAATTTCAAGGTACTTTCAAACTATTTTTCTCACTTTTTTAGGACTGTTATCATGTTTTCCAGAACATCCAACAAATCTGAACTTTATTCCCTAAAAATATACCAAGTAGGAAGTGATTCAATTCCCCATTAAAGCTTATCTATGAATGGGTTTTAATAAGAAGTTGTGTTTCCCATTATTAGCACATTCATTATACTTCAAAACAGAAAATAGCCTCTAGTATATTTAACACCTACAACTAATAAGTAAATAAGAAAACCATGGCAAATGAACACAAGTGTTTTTGGTCAACATGACATTATAAAAAACCCCATGGGGGAAAATGGTAAGAGAGTAGATGTATTACGAATTTCTCAAGCAAATGATATAATAAGGAAATGAAACAATGGAACCTGATACAAGAGAAAACTCCTCTTAAGATTGCTTTGGAGTTCCTTGAATTTTGCGCTCTTTTTGGACTTATGTGTAACATCCATATTTCCACCGACTACATTTCATAACACTAATTATTCTTTGAGGACACTTGCGTGCAAGTGATCTAGTTAAACATGGTACATTATGATTATATGATTTAGTTTATGAAATTATGTTATACTTTAATATTGAAATTTTGATATGTTATTAATATTGATGTATAGCATTGACATGTATTATGATGAAGTTTTCTGAGTGTGCAAGAACGTGACATAATGAGGATATTGATGGCCTCGACATACTTCCTTGGACTCCGGATTGAGTCAGGGAGTGGACTATTGGATTTGATTATGAGTACTTGATTTATTACGCATGCGTTATATGATTATTTCAGTTATGGATTTTATGTATATGAGTTATTAATATTATCTTTGTCAGTGGATGCAGAAATGGTGACGCTTTCTAATCCGACTCACATATGGAGTAGAGGATTCATACACAGATATCATATGGATGAGGGAGAGGTGTGGCATCATCCATGACACATCCTACTAGCACTTCCACCATGACCTGAACTTAAGGTTAACGACTACCTTGTTCCTGAGAGGTTCATGATGACATTAGGGAATATTGATACAATCTCTCATGAGGATTTCTAAGGGGCGCACAATAAGGTGAATTCCTTATTCCTCAGTAAGCCCTTAGTCTCACACAAGGTCGACAAGTGGAGTATTGACTCCAAGCGTCAGAAAACTTCCAAACTAAGTCAATGGCGAGTGGAACCCTTGGAGAATGGAGGTGTGTCTTGAAGGGCACGTCGCATGAATAAATTTATGATTCAATAAAAATCTAGAAGACCTTAGAAAATAAAATGGATACTTAAACTTTGTTAGGGAAGAGAATACAATTTTTTATTAAGTTATAAACCAAAAAACATAACCAAAAGTCCAAGTTTAGATGTTTTAACTGAATAAAGTTATAAAATGGGTTAAGGGAATTTTAGACTAAATAACAATAGTAAAGGGAGAATAAAAAAAAAATAACACATGCGCACAATGTGTGCATGAAATTAATAAAAATGAATTTTTAAATAAAAAGAAATCAGATCATGAGAGAATGGGTATTCAACATAGATTAAGTATTTTAAGTCAATCAAACTCTAAATCCTAACTAAGAGAAGAGTCATAATCAAACTCCAATTGTAAATTAGTTGGGAGACACAATAAAACAGAAATTGGAGAACTAAGGGAAAGTTAGGAGTAAATATAGGAACTAATTGGGGATGTGAGAGAAAATGCATAATTATTTTAATTAAAAATGATTAAACATGTGCAACTTGGGGGAGTGTGACATGTGTTGGGGGTGAATAATCTCTAATAAAATTATTAAAAATTATTTAACTGTGCATGAAATGACAAGTGTCAAGGTGATTTTTCTTATAAAAAGAATGGTGAGAAAGAGGGAAGACACCATATTACTAGATGAATGAAATGATGTTAAAATTTCTATTGATTAAGTTTACTTGTGTGAGTTGGGTTGCAGGATTGTGCTGGAGGTAGAAGCCTCTCCTTGTGAGAGAAAGCTGGAGATAGTTTTGATCAAAGTTTCTGTGTGTGACCTCTTTGTGGATCAGAGGCTTAAGGGGGGAGAAGAATACCCCTAGCATTGGCTGAGAGATATCAATAAAGTCTTAGGATTGGTAAGCAAAAGAGTGGACGGTGTACAAAATTCTTGGTTGAGAATCATCCTCAAATATCAACATTCCTTTGTTCACGGTATGAAGTATTTCATAGTTAGTTACTTAATGTGTGAAAGAGGATGTTTCATGTATACCGAATTCATATGGAAGAATGCTTGGCTATCGATATAACAATTTTTCCCTTGTTTTATATATATATATATATATATATATATATATATATATATAATTTCAAATTTTGTTGATGGAATAGAAACCACCAGTGTGTTGCAAATGTTAGATTCAGTTATAAAAATGCAGGGATTGAATGGTTGAATTGATATTACCCCTGTAAATTATATATAACATATATATGTGTTTGTTACTATTGATGATTTTACTATTAGGATCTGTAGAATCGCCTCTGAAGAAATGTTAAAAAGAAGCTTTTCTCTGTGTTAAATTTCTGAAGGTTGTGCGTGTTGAATGTCCTGCTTGCTATGGAAATTTCTTCCCTATCCTTCCTGGAGATTCTCTTCTTCTTATTTCTTCCTATGCAACCAACATAGGTAGGGTTTCAATCTTTGAAAGAGAAACTAGGTGCCAACTTCATCAAACTTTTGGTCGGATTCCGATCCAATTTGCGGGAGAAGCCTCGCAGGTTGTAAATGCTGAGAGTAAATTTGAATTTCCGCAATCATTGGTTTCAATGTGAGCACGGATCCGAGCAAAACAGCCCTCAGATTCATCGAGAAATTGGAACTCGAAAGGTACAGGTGTGTTTCTCCTGGAATGAATTACAGTTGTGTTAAACTCGAATAATACATGGACGGCCAGGCTAAGTTGAATCCCAGATAACGACCTACAGTGGCAGGTTATGACTTTTTCGAAAAGATTTTTCGGCCAGGGTTGCTAACTAGAACCCTGGAAATGGTATATAATTTTAGTCTAAATCAAGGCTTGGGAAAATTAGAAGATTGTTAGAAGTATTTTGTTCTTGTAATTTTTTTCAAACGGTATAAAAAAAAAAAATGTTTGGGAAATATGCATAGAAGGAGGTCACTGTGCTAGAAAGTAAGAATTTTAGTTTTGCGTGATATTTCTCACTTGACTATTTCACCCAAGAGGGTCGTTCATATGCATTATTCATTCATGTAGATAAATGCCACCACACAATTTTTCCTTTAGAAATCCACATGATTATTATGACACACCTATGTGCCACTTGACACTTACCTACACTTATAGCTCCCGTTTAAATCTCACATACATGTAACACACTATTAATTCACTCTAACTCATGACCTTAGATCTCACATACGTGTAACACACTATTAATTCACTCTAACTCATGACCTTAGATCTCACATACGTGTAACACACTATTAATTCACATGACAAAGTAACATAATTACTGCACTTTATAACTTCTAGAACTTAAGTATCATTGAGGTTTGGTCTAAAAATAATTATTTAAGTTTAGTTATTCTTATGGTAACCTTTAACTTTCTTACTTAGTTTTATATGTTATTAGTTCGTGCCCTTTAGGTTGGTAGGGACTAATAGTAATCGATTTTACTCTTTCTAATGCAAATCAATGAATTATTAGACTTTTAACCTAAGTTTTGGTAAATCTATAAATTTTTGAAACTGCACTTTGAGTTTTTATCCTAAGTTGTAAGTTGGAGATTTTATTTGGCCTCATATCGAAGCAAGACTTAGGGTAAATTTAGAGAGTTAAGTTGTAAGTTGGAGGTCTTATTTGGCCTCATATCGAGGCAAGACTTAGGGTAAATTTAGATAGTTCTGATGAGTTTCAGTGTTTATTGAAGTTTATTGAACTAATGCTAGACATCAGGTCTAGCATTAATTCATAACATTAATTGTTAACCCAAAGTTCTTCAAAATCTTATTGAGGCAGTTTTGATGCCTTTCATTGGGACTGCGTGTTATGACTACTGCCAACACTCTTGACTCCTGTCAACACTCATGTCATTTGTGGGCTACATGTTAGATGGTTCCCTTCAAACCCTCCTTTATATGCTCTTAATTCCCCATGAAAATTTATATGCTCATATTCCCCATGAAAATTTATTCACCATACGTTATTTCATTCTGCTTCCTAGTGAAAATGCATTCACCATACCTTCCTGGTGAAAATGTGTTCTGCTTCCTGGTGAAAATGCATTCACCATACCTTCCTGGTGAAAATGAATTCACCATACCTTCTGCTTCCAGTGAAGCCAGTGCTAGTAAATGTGTCGTCCCTAGACCTTAACACATCATAGAGCTCATTCCTTTTCCCCTTAAGTCCTTTGGTTCCATCAGGATGATCAACATGTCATCCCCACTCTTAAGCACATATCCCCGCTTGAAGCACATATTATTTTTGTTTCATCGGATCTAATTATTCATTCATTATTAGGAGGAGGCTTCCTTTTCTTCTCTAAGGAAAAAGAGATCTAGGCGAAGCTGCCAACGGTGAAGAGCATGTGTAGGAAAGAGGTGTTCAGACTGGGGAGAAAGGAGAGGCGGAGCTCTGCTCCAGTCCAGGAAGGGAGCAAAAAACATCCTCATACATCTCTGTGTCCAATGTAGCAGGCCCGTTGTGGAAGTATTCTAATCCAAAACCTTTCGAGAAGAAGAATTGGTTATAGTCGGGAGAGGATAGATTGTTCAAATCAAATAAAATCTCATATATTATACCTGCATTTCCTGCAAATTGATTGGAATGCAAGGATTGTCAGTCCGCTTATGTTTCAACAAGATTACCATCTTCCATACGAAAGGCCACGTGCTCAGAATCATCTTCAGGGATCAAATCTTTTAAAAATAGGTCACACCCGACAGAGCTTCAACTGTCGGTCCTCTTCAGGCGGTGGAGCTTCAACCAACGGTTCTACATGCTGCTTCCTGGTCTTCCTGAAAAAATAAGTTGGTTTCTTGGTCTTGCAAACCTTCGACTACTGGACATCAGAGGGTGTAATGAACTAGAGGAGCTACTAGGTCTTGAGACGTTGACATCATTGAAAGAGTTGAAGGGGAGATCTAAATGTAAGAAGTTGAATGAGAGCCGATCACTAGACAACAAAGGGTGTAACCATGGTTTGGCACAATGGTCATGGGCTCTTGACAAAAAGAAAAAGGCGTAGGGGGTAAGTTGTAGGAGGGACTGACTTAACTACCATTTCTATTTGCTTCATCGGCAATATGGCATTAGGCATCAATATCTCCATGGAGTTTCTTTCTGGTTTATGGACAAATGTCCTTTTTTCATGGACATGTGGTCAATTTATTGGAAATTCTATATTATAATTATAATTAGTTTAATTTACTTTTTAGAAATCGCTTATTATAATTAGTTTATTTTCATCCTTTTGAAATTTTCTAGTCATTATTATTCTTTCAGTAAATGAGATGGCGTTTTCCTTATTGTTAGTGGGTGAAAAGCATTTACCGTTACGGGCTCTTCCTGCAGGTGCTTGCCAAATTTTCACATCAAATGTATAGACCAGGCCACCAAAGTGATTTGTCTAGTGTATGTGCTTCTGTGTAATCCAATGGAGTTTCGTTCAGAGTGAATTAATCATGCCTCAACAGGGATATTTTATTTTTTGTACCAGAACAACGCAAATTCGAAAGCATCTTCAAATGCTTCTTCTTGATTCTGCTCTTCCATGGCTTCTGCAGTGATGGTCGGGTTGGTGAGCTTGGGCAACGTCTCTACACTTGAATTCTGAGTACCTATGCCTCCCGCGTCATCTGGTGGTTTGTTAAGAACCAAACATCAATATAGCATATAAAAACCTCAGCAAAAGTACTCAACGCCTTGAAAAAGAGATAATTTCAGATAATAAGCCTCTTCAAGGGGGCAACCTCCTTTTACCCCACTTAAATGTTCAAGTACAAGATGATTCAAAATGAAAATGTCTCCTTGGTATATATAGGAGACTAGGAGGTATAATGGCTTAGAGCCGACATAATTAAAATAACATTACTAATCTAAATTACAACTAATGGCCTAAAGCCGACATAAATAAAATA